>PVIH01002267.1:88681-196693 GCA_004025045.1 Sigmodon hispidus
CACAGTAAAAAGAATTTAAAATGTGGAAGAGTTAACAATAACTATACAGAGGATAAGAATGATAGGCATGGCTTATCAAGGGAAGAAATACAAATAAGATTGCTACACCTATATTTTCTTTGTGTTCATCTTTCCCTCTGAATTTTTTTTTTTCATCCCTGTATATCCTTATTCAAGGTCTCTTCCCCCTCCCAACACAACAAATGTTTTTAAAGCATCAGTTAAACTAAGGTGCTATTCTAGGCAATGGATTCAGGAATGAACAAAACAGACAAAAACATTAGCCTTTAAAGCTGTACATGAAAATCATAAAAGAAGATAAATGATTGATATAGAAATATGAAGATAAAGAGAAATAAACCACTCTGGCACAATAATTCAAAATTTCTGCTGTCTATTCACCATTTTATGTGCAATATCCAGAGGTAGGCAGGTATGTTGCTAAAGAGACTAAGAACTAGTCCAGATGATGCACAGTGGGACATAAACTTCACTGGTCGGTGTGGCTGGAAGTTTCTGGCTTGACCTAGCCCTAGGTCTAGACCTGCAGCTACTTAGCCCCAATAATCACACAAAGGCTTATACTAATTACAAACTGTTTGACCTATGGCTCAAGCTTATTGCCAACTAGCTCTTACAACTTAACTCAACCCATTCTTATTAATCTGTGTATTGCCACATGTCTCTCTGGCTTTACCTGAGTTCCATTACATCTTGCTTCCTAGAGTGGCATCTGTGTGACTCTGCCCCACTCCTTTATCTATGCTTGGATTTCCTGCCTGCCTCCAAGCTGCCTTGTCATAGGCGAAAACAGCCTCTTTATTAACAAATGGCAACAAAGCATATTCACAGCATACAGAAAGACATCAGGTCAGAACTGTTATTATGGACCTGGGAGGTTTCAAGTTCTTCGTTAGGAACTGAAATCCATATTTCTTTTCTCTTCTCCTAATTTCTTCCTACTCTTCCTCATCTGCCTTCATCTTCCCCTTGTCTTCCTCCCTTTCCTCCTCCTCTTGTTCCTCTCTTCTTCCACTCTCCCCTGACTCATGGCAGGTTTTCATAAACTCAGACTAGCCTTGATCTATGTAGCCAAGGATGATCTTGAATACTTAATCCTCCTGTCTCTACCTCCTAAATGTTGAGATTACAGATATGTGTCGTGATGTCTGCTTTAAATGGTGTGGAGGATCGAACCCGGGCTCTATGAGTGCTACGTGAGCACTCTACCCAACTTACCTGCTGCATCACTAGTCTTACGTTACTCCCTGATGTTCAAGTTCTCGAAGCTAGGTAAGATTTTTGTAGTAAGCACCTGAGTCAAAAATAACACTGCTGGGCACAGTGGTGGGCGCCTTGAGTCCCAGCTTCTCAAGAGGATAAGGCGGCAGGATTGCTTAAGTCCAGGAGTTCTGGAACTGCATGAGCAATATAGTGATACCCTGTCTACAGAAAAAAAGCATAGTTCTGCAAGCACAAAATATTCTGCAAGCACAAAATATATTTGGATAAAGTCAGAGGGTTGTCTACATGCATTTTCAGGGCTGGGTAAGCAAGAGTGTCAGAGGTACTCTGTTTCATCTAGGGTATCATTTGAATTATGTATTTCTCTTTCAGGAGGCACCGTGCTTTGTGCCAGGTTTTTCATCTTCAAGTTGACCCTAAAAAGCTTTCAGCTAGACAGCTCATCATACTGTTTCTGGGGTTATAGGAATGTTCCTCTAGGTGGCATCATTTACAGCTTTCTCATTTGACCTGGGTCAACTTCCTTCTATAGGAGTAAGCTGCCTTTATTTCTTAGCTTGATAGTGGTGCTGGCAATTCTGCACAGAACAACTCTTTTCCAGCTGATCCAGTATCAGCAGTGTCTCAGACTCATTTCCAATTAGCCTTTTAGGTTCTCCCTGGTTGATTTCAGAGGTACCTGGGACTACCACTCCAATGAATTGTGTTAACAAGACATTCTTGATGCATTTAGTTAGTATTAACTGCTTTTCTTTTGCATTGTTTATTCTCTTGTGCATGTGGGCTATTGATTTTGTATTGTTTATTCTTTTATCTATGTGGACTGTCTACCCAAACAGATTATAAAGTCTTTAAGAGCTCTGCATGCCTCAGGCACCTGGCATAATACACTGCCTGAAAGGCTGTCTGCAAGTGTGTTTGCTAGTGATGTAGGTGGTGGCATGCTTGTGGTTATTCAACATCTAAAGAATACATGTCCTAGGGCTGCAGAGATGGCTCAGAGGCTAAAAGCACTGGCTGCTGTTGCAGAATACTGAGTCAATTCCCTGCACCCACATGATGGCTCACAACTATCTGTAACTCCCGTTCCAGGAGAGCTGACATCTCCTTCTTGGCTTTGCAGGTACCAGGCATACACATGGTGCACAGACATATATGCAGGCAAAAACACCCATACACAAAATAAAATTAGATAAGAACTAATTAAAAAATATTAACTGTTCTAGGCTGGGTATGGTGGTGAATTGTCACCACACTAGAGTTAGGTAGATCTCTGTGAGTTCAAAGTTTGTCTGGTCTACATAGCAAGTTCCAGGTCAACCAGGGTCCAATTCTAGTTTCAGCACTCTGTTGGGTCCGTGAAACTGGGAAAGGTCCCCTTCTCAGATACACACACACAAACACGTATACATGCATGCACACACGCACGAACACCATGTATGTTAAGAAGCAGCCACGCTAAGTGACTGGGAAGAATGTACTGTATATGGCCTGCTTTCTAGATTGCCCTTCTGGGTTTTTGCCTTAGATCATTTTAGAGGCGTCTTTATTGTACTCTTGGACTCTGCCTCCATGAGACTTCAATATGCCTTTACTTTTCTTGTTTTTTTTCTTCTCCTCCCCAAAGGCTGAGCAACAGATTGGGGTGTGTGGGGTGGGTAGGTTTCTGATGTGGGATACCACAAGGGAGATAACAGTCTTTTCTCTGACGTTCAGAGCTCCTAGGACTTTGTGGCTTGTCTTTCAGTCATACAGGAATCACCTTCGAGTTCTTGGAATGGCTTATCATCCCCCAGTCTGTCTCTGGTGATTTTGATTTGGAATTGTTATTTAACGTGGAAAATGTTTTCTTTGCTCCATTCTCCTTTTCTTCCTCCCTCTTTTCCTTCCTTCCCATGGAGTCTCCTTCAGTGGGCCAGACTGGCATTCCAGCCAGGCCTGAGTATTCCCCACAAAGTTAAGTCTATACATTTTTAAAGATACATTGAAATGCTTCTTTTCTGTGATGTTTTCCAATTCTTCCAAACAAGATTATTACCTTCACACCAATGGTTATACAAATTAATTCTGCTTTCTCTTTTCCTATATTGGCTATACCTTAAAACCTTTGACTGTGGAGTGCCAAGGCAGTGCAGTAGGCTCTTTTCTGAATCTTAACTGTAGTTATTCACAGCAGGCAGTTAATCCTCGTTTATTGATTTAATGAAGTGGAATTTTTTTAACATGAACCCCATTTAGTTGCATAATTAGGTCTATTCTTGTAGAACACACTCAACACCACAATGAGTTTCTGTATGAACTTCATTTGTTTGATTTAGATTATAGGGATATTTGCTTGGCAAAAGCTTTCCAGATACCATCAAAGGATTTGGAATAGATTTAGGTTCAGGCTCTTCCTATTTCCTTCTTAAAGTCCTTATATAGCTTTATCTTGTGTATTGCTGGTGTTCCTGACATCCCGGTTTCTTCTCAATGAATGATACATTCTCCTACTGATTGTTTTACCAATTTAAATATCTGGTAGGTGCCAGGCAGCATCTTTGAGGTCAGGACAGAAGTGACTAAACAAAGAGGTAAATTAAGTCAAAACATATCACCAGCATAATGGAACTGTTTTCCAACGCTGGGGGTGGGGGAGGGGGGGTCTCATATTCTCCCCCTGAAGCCATTTTCTGTTTCTGCCTGTTGACTGAATCTTTAGTCATTTAAGTTTTACTTTTCACAGCAAATCTACCAGCTCTTTGAAGATATTCATATAAAAGGCATGAAAGGTTTGTCTACTTTGCTGTCTTGGACAGATATCTCTTTAAAAAGCAGAGCTTATAACACACAGATTTTATGCCCACAAAGCGATCTGAGCTTTGTGAGCGAATGTGTGCATGCACAAAGCGGGTGGGAAATAAGGCAAACTGGAGGAAAGACCTTGAAGTCCAAGACTGTTCGTTCTGAATTTGTAGCAACGGTTATGACCTTCCATTGCAGCTTGGATCAACAGGAGCAGTTCATGGAAAGCACAAAATGTGAAGGCCTCAGCTTCTATAAAGGCAGGAAAATAATACAAATCTCACCTCTTGTTGTTGAGACACACTGAATTTGAATGAATAATTTTTTCCCCCAAATAGAACCTTGAATGAACAAGATCTTTTCTATTAGCAAACTGTCTCAAATTAGAAGTGTAAAAACTAAATAGAATTCTGCTTCAACCATATTAGTTTCTCCACTTTCTCCCGTTTTAATCTCTCTGCTCATCCCTTTCTTTGATAAAGAAAAGATACTTCACAAATAGCAATCCTCCTGCCTCAGTCAGCCTGTTGAATGTGGAGTTCATGGGCATGAACCACCATTCCGGTCTCTTTCCCTTTATTTTGTACTACTTGGCATTCTTCCAGAAGTCATCCTTAACTGTCAGTGCAGAAGGGTCAATCCCATATTACTAGGCTGTTTAACAGTGTGCGGGTAGGAAAACAGAAAGCACTTCAGTGACCCGAGGAGTTGGAACCAATCAGGAAGCTTTTGGAAACTTGGTAGCTTCATTTTTCTCTTCTGATTCAGATGCCTATCTGGAGATACTGAGGACAGAACCGTCCACGGATCTCTCGGTACCCCAATCCCCGCCCCCGCGAGCCATTGATAATCGCTTCTCTTCCCCAGTATGGAGTATCCCATTTTCTAAGACGGCTCTGGGGTCAGCGGTCACTCGAGACAGCTTCTAACCCAATGGCGTTTTAGAAATAGGAAAGGACAGCAGGGCTGCAGGGCGGCCAGAGGCGCAGCGCGTGGGCACCGCGCAGGGCTCTCGCGGAGCGGGCGGCCGGAGGGCGGGCGGAGGCCGCCATATTCTTGCCGACCACGCCCCGGAGGCTCGCGGCAGCCGAAGGTCGGTGTCCGCCTGCCCGCCCTGCAGGAGCGGCCGAGACCGTCGCGCCCCGGGCCGTGCGGAGGGAGGCGGCTGCTGAGCGGGGCGGGCAGCCAGGGGCGGGGCGAGAGGCGCGCGAGCCGTCCAGGAGGGGCCGCGGCCCCGCCCCTCGCGCTGTGCCCGCCCCCTGCGCCCGCCCTCCTCGCGCCGCCGCCTCCCTCCCGGATCTGTGCTCCAGTTCAGAGAAAGGAGAAAATGTGTGTGTGTGGCGAGGGGGAGGGCGAGCACTGAGCAGCCGCGGCGCGCCTGGCAATCGGGCCGGGTGGGCGTCCGGCGGAGGCGGGGGCGGAGGCGGGGAGCGCGCAGCGGCCGGCTGCCCGGTTTGAGCGCGAGCCGAGTGGGCGCGGGCAAGGCCGAGGGCGCCCGGAGCCGAACCGGACGCGCTGGGCGCGCGGAGCCGTCGGCGGTCGCTCGCTGCGGGGCTGCCTCGGTGGATGAGCTCGGGCCGCTGGGCGCACAGCCTAGGGCAACGTCGGCGGCGGCGGCGCGGGGTGCCAGGAGGGCCGCGCGCTCCCCGAGAAGGCGGCGTGTGAGCGCGATCGGGCGCGGCGGCCTTTCCTCGCGCGCCCCAGGCCCCCGGTCCCGCTCGTCCCCGGCCCGCCTGGGCTGCGGGCCCGGCAATCGTCCTCCTCGCGGCTCTTCAGAGCTCGTCCCGGACGCGCGCCCAGGCGGCGGGGCTCCGCGGCCGCCGCTGCCTCGGGGGAGCGAGGGCGGAGGGTGTGTGTGCGCGCGTGTGAGCAGGGCGCCGGCGGGGCTGCAGCGAGGCACTTCGGAAGAATGACTCTGGAGTCCATCATGGCGTGCTGCCTGAGCGAGGAGGCCAAGGAAGCCCGGAGGATCAACGACGAGATCGAGCGGCAGCTGCGCAGGGACAAGCGCGACGCCCGCCGGGAGCTCAAGCTGCTGCTGCTGGGTGAGTGTGGCCTCGGGCCCGGGTACCCCTAGCCCCGGCTCGCCGCTGCCTTTTCCCTGCGCGCGCCCCCGGCCGGCACCCGCACCCGCGCGCGCGCACACAGGGGCCGAGGGCCGAGGCTGCCCTGCGCGGAGCCGCGGCGTGCGCCTTTGGTGGCGGTCAGGGCCGAGCTCGGTGCGCCGCGTCTGCGGGATGGCTGAGCGTTAGCGCGAGCGGCGCGGGTGGGCGATGGCGTGCGGTGCCGTGGGCCGCCAGCATCCATTGTGGCGCGGTGTAGGGTATCGAGGGAAGGGTGGCTACGGCGGGCACACTCAGAACTGGATTCTGTTAGGAAAGGTGCTGTGGGTGCCGTGGTCGGCGCTCCAAAGGAACCTGGCTAACGTACTGGGCAGGGGCGGGGCGGAAAGGCTAGCCCAAATGTGCTCTAGGCCACTGAGAGGAGCGACCCCAGAAGAGTTGCTTGGTCAGTGGATGGTGACAGGCGTCTCTTCTGCACCATTCCTTCCGGATAAAGATGAAGGATCAAGGAGGGTTGTACTGTGTGGTTGTTGACAGCGGATGGGTATCTTTTGTTTAATGAGGCGACCCAGATGTATGCCTGATTCACTGCAGTTTCTACTGGAAACCAGCACAGCCTCTAGTTACTCTCCTGGAAACAAACAGAAACCTTTTGTTTCAAACGGACATTTTAGTATCTTGCCATCTGGGCTCCAAGAAAAACGGGAAGAATAAGAGAAAATTTCCCTCTAAAAACAAAAATACAAACAAACAAACAAAAAACCCAGAAACAACAACCCAGCATTCTACGTGAACACGAAGTTAGCAAGAAAATTGTGTTTTCAAATAGAAATTATATTGATTATTATCTCTGAGAGAATGTTCAGAATCAAACGATCAGGGTTCACCTACTAGCTAGCATGACATAAGTCTAAGCTATTGTGGTAGGAAGCGTGAACAGCTTTGCAGAAACAGGCCTGAAAAATGTCTGCTCTTGTGTTTATTTGTATGAGTAAAAACAACGCTTCTCAAATATTTCTTGTAAGAAAAGGATATAGGATTGTTAGTTTGGATTTGAGAAGCCCCCCCATTTCTCTCTCTCTCTTTTTAATCTGGAGCATATAATCTGCTGGCTCCAGGAACCTATTACCTTTGGGATTGAACTGCTTATGTACTGGATCACTTGCAATCAGGAGCAAAATATCATAATTACAAATGGTTACCAATGCTGTCTCATTGCCTTGACTTAAGTCTTCATATTGAAATCCAATTAGGTAGATGTGCAAATATGAAGTGTTCATAAAGAAAAGAAAAGGCACGGAGCAGAATGGAAAGGTGGGTTTCAGGGGCATGAAGCCAGGGGACCGGGAAAATTGGATAAATAAAGCCTGCCCACCCTTGCTTGTCATATCTGTTACTTCTCATGGCTGAAAACAGAATGCCTTTTAATTTTTTTTAAATGAGAAGGGAAAAGCAAGGCAAGTGGAATAAATATATAGTGCTCCAGTATACAATTAAGAGTAAAAACATGTATTTTAGAGATTCTCTCTGAGACCTGGGTTTTAATTTTCTTATGTTGACAGTCTTCATGTTTGTGTTTAGCTGGGATCAGGGCATTTGAGGTCTCGTTAACCAAACTTACTTGCCTGAAATTTGACAGCTCGAGGTTTCCCAGCACATATGACTTGGGTTTGTCAGAAGGCCTAGGTTTAAATGCCTGAGAGGGGAATATACTTACAGAGATACTTAATTACATGCTATATATTTTAATAATATGTCATGTTTTAAAAAACGAACATGGAAATGATTGCTGAGAAACACCCCCCCCATAGTTTTACTGCTAAAAAAAGAGGTAGGTCTAATTATGTGGCTGCTCTCCCCCTACTTATTATATATTTGAGCAGGGTTTTACCCAACCACATCTCACCTATCAAAGACAGACTGTAAGAGGTGGTAGAATATTTGCTGTTTATTCAGCATCTACATTTATGAGCAGCATTTAAAAATCTTAGTTACTTGTCAGAAACAGGAGCCTCAGACATCATTAACAATCACTTCTGTTCTCAATCTACATAGGCATCTCCCCCATATGTAG
The DNA here is from genome assembly GCA_004025045.1 of Sigmodon hispidus. Lineage (NCBI taxonomy): Eukaryota > Metazoa > Chordata > Mammalia > Rodentia > Cricetidae > Sigmodon > Sigmodon hispidus. Next base: position 96,848 of record PVIH01002267.1, read on the forward strand.
TACCCACACTATTTATGTAGTCATGACAGACATTAAGTGTAAATTTCTGTGTGTGTGTATATGAGGATGTGACTACAGGCTTATGAGTTTGGAAAGAAACCAAGTGTTTATTTCAACAAGGGAGGACTTTGGGGAGGGGCTCCTTTGAGAAATTTTTGGTCTTGCTGCTTTGTGAGTAGACTTTTATTTCTCAGTTCTTGTGTTCATTTTATGAACCTCTATCTAGAGGAGATTATAGAATACATTCCTTCACAATTTAAAGTTCTTTCTTCATATTTGATCATTTGTTTACATGGAGGAATCACCCTTGTGTTGAAATGCAATTCTTCGTAAAATTGTTTTCAAAGTAAGTTTTAGTTCAAGGCCGACATTCATGGAAAGGATTTTCAGGGATGTAATACATTGTTCATGTAATTACTTGTTTCTTAATAATATAACAATGTCACACAATAGTGGTTATTTGGCTAGGTAATTAAGTAGCAATAAAATTTGGGCGTTTTGGAGTCATAACCCAGCATCTAGCCAGTGTGTTCTACACCTGTTCTGTTGTTGCTTACACATTTTGATTTCATTCTTGAAGAATGATTTCTGACATTCATCACAGTAAGAGTTTCACTTTAACTTTGTAATTTTTGTCTTGTTCTCTTTAATTCACTCATATTAGTGTTTGTTTAATGCCTCAAAGAAAACTTTGTTTAGAATATATTAGAAGGCATTTGATATTTACTATTTTGCCTTTATAATTGAAATATGAAGTCATTAGATGTTTCTGTTGATACGCATGTCTCACACCATTTCATTATTGATTTGTCTTTAAGTTTCTGAGGATCAAATGGCCCTGCTTTAGGTCATAGACACTCATTGGGAAGTTTCATTGAAGATACTACCACTCTCCCCCTTGTTCGATTGTGTTACATCTGTTTAAAATCTCTACTTTGTAGACTTAGTCATCAAATTGGCAAAACATTTTTATTTATGGATTCCTCTTATTGAAAACAGGCAGTGCTTAAGGTCAGTCTTAAATGGGAGACTTTATGTATTTGGCCTTTGAAAGTGAATTACATACACATTAAAAATTTCTTGTTTGTTTTGTTCACTACTGAATTCCACCTTTAGGACTATATCTGTAAGAGTGGTCTTAGTCAATACTTGATGAATAAATAATTTTTGTGATTTTGAAAAACATCACATGTACTTCTTTGAGCCAGTGAGTTACACATGCACCCCAAAGTACGAGACATCTATGCAATATGTTGTGTTTTGTGCTGGGTATGTTAGAATGGGAACAGCTTTTAATATTGGGAATTGAACCCAGCACCTCAAGCTTGCTAGGCAAGTGCTCCAACTTTATACTTTTTATTGTAAGACAAGGTCTCACTAAGTTGTCTAAGGAAGCTTTGAATTTGGATCCTTCTCTTTTATCCTCTGGACAGCTAAGATCACAGGCCTGCACCACAAGGCCCAGGTCAGCCATGCTGATAGAATGTAAATTTCAAGAAAACTGGTCTGTTCTATACTTTGATTACTATTTATCATATAAAAGCTAGTTCAAACATGGCATATTTTTACTGAATGTTTTTCTCCCCTGATCATAGTGAATCTCAGCATGGGATATTTTCTAACAGTTTTGATGATCAGATTTTTGTGATTAATACATATATGGACATGAGAGACATTTCATCTTTTAAGTACAGACTGTTAGGAATTGGAATTTGTTTCAAAAATTATAGGTGCAAAGCAAGAAGGGACCAGGGAAGCTGGGAGTGGATGTTCTGTCCAAGTCAAGTTAAAGAGTATTGCCGTGTGCACATTTAAGGACTCTCCCAGTTCTCCCTAGGCAGCTGTCAGGGATGGCTGCCTGAACCTCCTGCCCTGAAGATATCAAAATAGGATGTTTCTCTAAAGACTGGCCAAGTTGTTTTTTATGCTTTTTAAAATCTTTTTTAATGTTGGATATGTTTCTAAAAAATAAGATTGATTTGTATGTATTTCCTTCTTAGAAAACAAAGAGTGAAGTATTTATATCTGAAGGCTGAATTGGGAACATGTCTTAGAGATCTAAGCCACAGCTCTGACTGACAGCTTTCAGAGTAAGATTTTTCATGGAACTATGTGGATTCCCTACCCTTACTTGTCATATACCTATCAGTCTTAGATTTATAAATCTTCATCAGAGAGTTTTGGACTAAAATAAAACCCTGCTAAAGGTTTTTCTGTGTGTGAAGTTTTTCTGTGTGAATCTTTTCGAACATTTGTATGTAGGGGTTAAGAAGAACCAGAAGAGCAGTCTCATAGCCATTTTGTTTCCCACAGGCAAATTTGGTAGCTTCTTTTTTATTTAGAAATACTAGCCCAGTTCCCTTTTATGTTCATTTTTCAGAAGTGCTCAATTAATATAGTTAGTTTTTTTTTTATTACAAATGAATTTTTAAGGACCCGAAACAGCTTTTCTAACTGTGAGGCTATGTGTGCTATGCTAAACTTAGCAGAAAAGGGAAAAGATTTTCTTCATGATCCAGGCAAGCTTCATATTGAAGGAAAAACGAACAGGATTTTCCAGGATGCTTTTGCTTCCAGCATCCATATCACTTCTTCTCTGAAGGGAGCTGTTTCTCTGTTGATCTTCGTGGAAGGACGATGGGGTTGAAGAGGGAAAGTGGGGAGCCAGGGAGATGTCTTGGAAGAGAGAAGCCATTTTCAGGTTGGGAATGTTTTCTCAGGAAGGGGCGGGGCTTGAGCAACAACTTTAAACTCACATTGTTTCCTGGCTGAAGAGGGAAGCAGTGACAATCTTCAAAGAGAAAGTTCTATAGTGGCTTTCAAGTAATCATTAGGATTTGTGCAGAATTAATCCTAGGGAAGTGTGAAACAGCAGTAGAAAGTACGATGTGTGACTGTTGGTAATTAAATCCGTGGCAGTAACTGTACAGTAAATACAGCATTTTCTCTTGTTTTGCTGGAGTGCCACCGAGGATGGCTGTTCCTCGAGCCTGACATTGTTTGAGTAAGCGGCTGTTACTAATGGTGTTCCATGGTCACTTTTGATTGATTATATCCCTGATTGTAGAAGTCTGGCTGACTTCTTATCTAATGAGTGGCAGTATGGCAGAAGGACCTATACCTATTGACAGGATGAATTAGTTGTGATTTTTAATTTTTTTTGGTGCAAGGGACTATTTGTGCTAGCTATGTGCTCACTGCTGAACTACACCTCTCCTCCAGCCTCTTCATATAAAGCTCAGATTAAAGGGCAGAGTTAGTATTGTTCCTAAGTAAAAGTATGAAGCTCTCGTAAATTCACTTACCCAGTAAATACTTGCCATCCATATTTTTCATCCTAGTTACATATTAAAAAATAGTAGGCACCTATCAGATGCTCTCCATATAAAAAAATGTTAAGCTATGTGCCGCCTTAAATGCTGTTTAGTTGTGTGCCTACAGGAAGGACCAAATCTCCTGGCAGGTTTCTTGGTTGTTGCCTACGTCACCTTGCTGGTTGCTTCTTCATGCAAAAGAAAGTGCAAAATGTGTTGTAGGCCATTGTAAGAGCCTTTCTGGAATTCATACAAGCAGGGATGGTCTGGAGAATGTGAATTCCTGCTTTTATGTTTATTATTTCCTTGAATCAGGGCAGTTTTTGCTTGCAACTGAGAAACGACTGGATTGGAAGCTCCTGGAGGGCTGAGATGGTGGCTGTGGGATCTTTGTGTCTCAGTGTTACACCAAACACAGCTGATATTACCTTGGCTTGCTTTCTTCAGTAACTAGGGTGTGAAGGCAGCTGGATTGCCACAAGAAAAAGCCTGCTAGTTGGTGGGCATGAATGCAAATTTCTTGCTTGTTTTCTAATGAGTATATTCTGTATGTTCTTCATTTTTCCACTCCTCTTTGATGAGTGGTGGCCCACTTAGGGCACACACAGCAAGAGACATTGTGTTTTAGAGGTGGAATGCTTGTGGACCTGTGGTTTTTCATTCATTTTCTGCTGAGAGTGTTTCATTGTCACATTGCTTCAGGGTGGAAAGCAGTTGATGCAGCTGTTCTGGTGGTGTGCTGTTAGACACACAAGACCTGTGCAATTTCAGAATTCCATGCTCAGTTATTGTGGGGTTAGGCTTAGACTGTGACAGTTGGATTGCTTTAGAAACAGAATAGTTTCAAGTAACTATTTAATGGGGTGTGGTTGGGATCTGAAGTGTTATTAATGCCATTATATTTCCAAAACTTCACAGAAGGGAATAATAATTGATCCACAAATTAAGGAGAAAGATGTAGAGTGAAGTTTTTTGGCTCTGCTACAGGAAATGAACAGTGGTGTTTAGAACCCAGTATGTATATTCCTTGGAGATAGCTATGTGACCCCTCCTTCCCTCCTTTTGGAGAACTGAAAACATGAATGAATTGCCTCTTCCAAGGGTTTGAGTTTTTTTTATTTGTTTTTTCCTTAAATCATTACTTGTTAAAAGCTGGGGATAGAATATCTTTTGTGTTTTAAAACATGCTTCATTGCTTGTAATGTTTCTTCTTATATAGCCTTTGCTGTTGGGGCAGCAGTGTGGTCACTGACCTCTTTGCCACCATTTATTTATTGGATGCCCTATGTTTGCTGAAGTGGGAAGGTTCTGTGGGTTGTCTGTATATGTGGAATAACAGCACATCTTGGTTATGTAGTGTTTCAAACACTCTGGTCTCAGGCGAGAGCTTTTGCATTTCTGTACAGATCATTAGAGAGGATTTTTTTTTTTTTTAAATAAACCCAGTCAGTCTACCTGTCCACCCCAACACCACCACTTGCAGGGCTGTGTACATTCTTTTAGGGGAGCATTTGTATTTGTGTGTGTGTTTCAAGGTAAAGTTACAATGATTTTTTTTCCCACTTGAATTGATATTTTGGAGTCTGTACTTCACAGAATGCTTGCCTTATAATCAGTGTATGTTCTTTCTGCACATGGCGGATGCAATTTTCCTCTTGTCCTAGAGAGATGACCCATTTCCTGCGACTGGTTCTAATAATACAGGATGACTTTAATTCTTGTTCATAGTTTGCCCTTAAAAGAATTGCAGGATACTGAAGTGCTTAACTCTCTTTGCTCTGTAGCTCTTGTGGCATATTTTTGAGAATTAACGTCGTAAAATAATTTGAAACAATGGTAGATTGGCTTTGTGAAATAATTAAACAGCACTATGGTACATTTTGGAATAGTTAATGTGTATCTTCTCCAACCTGTAAAAGGCAGTCAGTGTTCCTACCCTACTTGTCTTTTTTTTTCCCCTCCTATATAGAGTGATCTTAGGCGATAATTTTGTTCATTTGCTTAGTTTGTTTTTCTATAGAAACATAGAATGAAGAAATTAAATGAACTTAGAGACTCCCTTCTCTTTTGTAACCCTGGACCTCAGTTACTTTCTGTCTTAGTGCATCTGTAGATGAGGGGTGGGGATGGGGATGGGGAGGCGGATTTACGAGGAAGCCAGGCTGATGAACTTGTGCTGGCTAGCTTGGGTCTTCTCTCTCCTTGCTGCAACAACTCGATGTGATACAAGCAGCCCTGCTAGTTGTGATGTTGGAGTGGACAGGGTGCTCTTGCTCAGTAAGCAAGGCCTGAGGATGAGGCTTTAGCTGTCTAGTGCTCCCTCCTGCTGCCTGGCATGCTGCTGATATGAGCTCTGTCTTCACAGGGAGTGGTATCAAAATCCTCTTGTCATATCAGCATGGGTCTCTTGCTTCCTGCAGGAAAGGCGCTATCCTGGGAGGCACAGGGGTGGAGCTGAAGAGTCAGTGTCGTGCTATGCTTAAGCAGGGATCTTTTTTAAACTAGCCTTGCCAGCTTCCTCTGACTTGCTACTTTTGTTTTTGTTTCACTGGGCTTTAAGCATTGTTTTACTGGTTTACAAATAATCTCTGTTCCCCAAGTTCTACTGTCATTTTCTGTGAGTGATCACTGGTTGGCTGGTGGGGTGGCATTAAGGCCTCACTTTCCAAATAGGAGCTCTTTTGTATTTGCAGCTAGTAGAAAAGATGCAACAGTAAGCAAAGCTTTTCTCTTCATTACATCACTGCATCCCTCTTTTCTTGGGCCTATAGTATCCAGGAACATTTTTGTTTTAGATGTGTTTGATGCTATAGCCTCTGTACATTCTAGCTGGCATGTGCACAGTTAAGAGGAACCTTAAGAAAGCAGCTTCATGTGTCCCTTGTCTGCATGTCTAGAGGAGCTGTGGTCAAAGAAACTCCAGTGGGTCTCTCACTGAGGTCTTGGGAGAACTGAGGAGAGCCAGGTTCTCCCAGAGATGCCAGGCTGGCAAGTGACATCGCCAAGTCCTGCCTTCCTCAGCCTGCTGTCTTCTCAGCATCTCAGTATCAGGCTCTTAGCTTTGCTCTTGGATTTGTGGTTGGATAGTTCTAGGGAAAGTACAGTCACAGGATAGAGAATAGAGATAGGATCCAAGGTGGTGGTGTTGTCTTCACCACGCCCTGGAAGGGAGAGGGTGAATGAAAGGAGAAATGTCTGTCTGTCCTCCATGAGGAAGAACAGGCCAGTGCTGCTTCCTTCTCCAGCGCTCCCCCCAGCATCTCTTGGTCTTCATTTTCACTGCTCAGTGGTGAGTTGGGAGATGGGCAGTCAAGGAAGCTGGGCTCAGATGGGAGGGAGGACTGTGTTTTGCAGTCACTCTTCTGCAGATTAGGTGTACTCAGTTCAGAGCTAATGTGCATCAGAGCCTTGCAAAGAACCGTCCACATTTAAAGAGAAAGCTTGCAGCCTGGTTGTACCCTAGCTTTTTTTAATTTTCTTTTTTGTCAGCTCCTTGAATTGCAAAAAATATGTTTGTTATGAGAACTCTGATCTCCTGTGATAGGTCGTGAGGGTGTGTCTTGAGCCACCCTTGTCTAGGAAATGCTTTTATTTGGCTTGCTTTTCCTATAGCTGAGCACATTTCAGTTGCCATCAGCAATAAGAAAATAAGCAATATTATGAGCTATTTTTGCTGGGCAGATTGATACTCAGGTAGAGGTTTGTTTTGCAGAAAGAATGAGTAGAGAGGAGGCTATCAAGGGAGTCATCATCTTCAAATCTGTTGTAGGGTTTTTGTTTTGTTTTTGTTTTTTTAAAATCTAGAGTCTCATGTAGCTCAGGCTGGTCTTGAATTCACTATGTAGCTAAGGATGGCTTTGAATTCCTGATCCTTCTGCCTCTACCTCCTAAGTGCTGAGTTTATAGATAGGCGTGAGCCACCTTGCAATTCAGTGTGGTACTTGAGATGGAACCCATGCATGCTAGGCAAGACTCCTTTAATTGAACCATATCCCTAATGTAGTCCTTCAGACTTTAAAAATGGTTTCTGGGTATGGACCTGTACTCTGGGCATTGAATTCACAACCAGGTGCTTGCTGAGGCCCCCCCCCCCCTTTGAGACAAGATTTCTTTGTATAGCTCTGGATGTTCTGAAACTTACCCTGTAGACTAGGCTGGCCTCAAACTCGCAGAGATCCTCCTGCCTCTGCTCTCTAGTACTGGAATTAAAGGCTTGTGCATCCCCCTTCCCTTGTTATTCTCTAACATTTTTAAAGAGTGTTCAGTGTCTGTCTCTAATTAGACCCACATTGAAAATGGAGCTGCACTTAATCACACAATACCAAGTGAATGGGTTTTTTTTTTTTACTCAAAATATGGAAAAATATATTTTGAAAAAAATGAATAGTTTTGAAAAGCTATAGTACTAGGACAAAAGATACTTGGAAATCAGTATCTAATTTCGTGACTAATTTCTGATGGAAGTAGTGATGTGCCTTAGCTGAGTCCTCATAGCAAGCATACTCTTGGCTTACAGTAGTAAGTCTGGAGAGGAGGTACTTGCTGTGTCCAATGACTAATGCCCTGTGGATAGTCATATCTTACTTTCTTGAGACAGGGTCTCACTCTGCAGGTTTGGGTGTCCTGGAACTCACTATGTAGACCAGGCTGGCCTTGAACTCACAAAGATCCACCTGCCTCTGCCTCCTGAGTGCTCACTCATTCTTATGATTCTTAGATCAGGCTATTTAAGATATTCCCTTAGAAATGATTAGACTGTCAGACATTGTTTCTTATATGACAGGTCCCATAACTTTTCTTGTATTCTGATTAGCACCTTACATTTGTTTGGTAAAGAGAATGAAACAAATGGGAGGAAATGATAAAATTTATGTACATTTCCTTAGGGAAACTTTCCAACTCTAAATGCCTTTTCACCAAAGACCTTTGAGAAGCATATGTCCTGTAGGACTTTCTGCTCCAGACCATGTGTGCTCTGAGAACTGAATCTTCCCTGGGGTTTTTCTAAATCCCTAGCGTCTGAATTGCTCCTCAAATTACAATGTATCCTCCAAGAATTAGTTAATTAATGCCTGTGCATCAATCAGTAAACCCAAGTCATTGGTCACACATTTTTTTTTTTTTAAAGATTTATTTATTATGTATACAGTATACCGAAGAGGGCATCAGATGTCATCATAGACGGTTATGAGCCACCATGTGGTTGCTGGGAATTGAACTCAGGACCTCTGGAAGAACAGTCAGTGTTCTTAACCTGTGAGCCATCTCTCCAGCCCACAATTAATTTTTTATATGTATATGCTATGTTTAATAAAAATATTCTTCCTTTGTATTGTTGCATTTATATTGCTTCTTAAAATTAGAGGTGAGTACTTAATATTTTTTTTTAGATAATTTGTTTTTAAAACAGCAAAAGTTTAGTGACAAACATTTCATTTAATATGAAGTTCAAGTTTGAGATGAAACCTTTTTTCTTCACTTGAGAATTTTCTTATATTCTTAAGTACATTGTATTTTATGTTAACCTTTCAGTAAATGAGACAGTCCATTCTGTTAATTATATTTTTGTTTGTCTCTTACTGATCATGAAATGATAGAAATTAGAGTTTTTTTCACACACACAATTGGAAAGATCGTTTTAAAATTATTTCATGAATACATCCAAAATATCTCATACAACCTAAGAATTATGACCTTTTTGTGGGTATTGTTCTTTTCTACTGTTGTAATTTCCAATGTTTCTTGCATAGATTTGACCACACTGTACAGTTTGGTACTGTTGTAAGCATGTGACATTATAGAGTTCATATTTGCATCTGAGATGGGTATATGATGTTCTGTGTAGAGGAATTATACTAATTTGTTCAATTCTTTTCTTTAGAAAACTATTTTATTTGTATGAATGCTTTTCCTTCATGTATGCATGTGCATTATATGTGTGCTTGGTGCCCATATATGGAAGTCGAAAGGGCATCAGATCCTCTGGAACTGGAGTTACAGATGATTGTAAACCACCATGTGGGTTCTGGGGAACTGAACCTGGATCCTCTGCAACAAGTGCTTTTAATCATAGCCATCTTTCCAACCCCTTGGTTATTCTCTTTTGACATGTGGGTTTTTCTGTTTCCTTCTTTCTTTTTTTTTCTTTTCATTCTTTTTTCTTCTCCCTCCCTCCCTCCCTCCCTCCCTCCCTTGTCTATTTGTGTTTTCTTTCTTCCTTCTCCTCCTCCTCTTTTTCCTCCTCCTCCTTTTTTGAGACAGGGTTTTACTATGCAGCTCTGGCTGGCCTGGATTCTCTATGTAGACCATGCTGGCTCCACACTCAAAGAGTGAGTTCAAAGAGCCCTGCCTCTCTGCCTTCTGAGTGCTGGGGTTAAAGACATTCACCACAATGCTTTACTCTTAATGTTTCCTTTTAAAAAATACTGCCATGATGAAGTTCTGGGTGGGTAGCTTTTTAAAACAAAAACAATTGATACATATAAATTCTATTTCTGGCTCAGAAGATAAGAAAAAAACCAGTGTGATTCTTAGACGATTGTATTTAATTCCCACTGTGAGCAGTGTTATGGGGAGATTATTGCATTTGTAATTTGAAGATCTGCCTATGGTCACTAGTGACAGTTACCATGGTCATGTTTGTTTTTAGCTGAATTTCTTTTCTTTTTTTGTCTCTTCTTTCTTTTGCCTCCTTACAAGCTCCAAGCATACAAACGAGATTAAGTCTTTGTCATATTTACTGAAATTGCCTTAACCTCTGTCTGTTGTTTTTGTTTTATGTCATTCAGTAGGTTTTTCTTATTATTACCAAGCCAAATTTGTTGATCTTTTGGTATATTTATTTTAAAATGAAAATTTTAATGTGCTCTAGATGCTCCATGAAATTCCAATTTATTGCCATTGTTATACATACAATCAAAATTGAATGTAGTGTTATTATCACTATTGTATGGTTCTTTTTGAATGTTGTATGCTTGTAATGAAGTATGCTTGTAATTCACACTGTCTGTAAGCTGTTCAATATGTCCTTTTTTATTCATTAATATGTTCTGGGTGTTAGTAAATTAATATAAAAATTTCACATCATAGTTACAGCTTTTTATCATTGTAATAGGATGGTATGCATGTGTGTGTGTGTGTATGATATATGATACCTGGTGTTGGACCCAGGGCCTGACATATGTTGGGCAAGTGCTCTACCCAGAGGCCCCCTGTCCCTAGTGCAGTTGAATAATTTGGAAGAGGCTAGTTTGCATCAGTTCATAGAATCTATTTTCACAAACTTCATCTCGGCTTTGCAAACTTAGTGCTTCATGTTGGCAGTTTGAGACTAGCTGTGGGAAGAGTATTTACCATAGAAATTGGCAAAAACTTTACAAATCAGGACTCTCCAGGCCCCTGAAAAGCTAGTTATTTACCAGCATATCAGTGTTTATACTTGATGAGTTTTTACTTTGATTCCATCAAGACAGTTTTATAAGCAGTGCTGCAGTGATGTTAGAGGGAATGCGTTCCTGTACCCCTGTAGGATGCTACCTTCAGGCTGAGTTCTTGGTGTAGAATTGTCACCCAATGAGAAGCTTGTTTAACATTTGATTCTGCTTTTCAGAAGAGCATACATGGGATTGCTTTCATACTTGTTGGCAGTGTTACTGCTTTGACCCATTTATGCTAGTCTGATTGACAGGTATTAAAATGATCTTGTATTTATTTGTGTTTTATTGAACAGGTTTCTTTTGTAGTCTGTGTATTCTTTTCTATATTGCCTACAAAATATACTAATTAAAAAAAAAAACCCCTAAATTGTTTCTACAAAAACCAAACCCTAACAATGCATTAGTTACTTAGAATATTATGACTTTTTAATTTTTATTTAAAGTATTTTTTATACAGTATATTTTGATATTTTTCCCTTCCAACATTTCCCAGATCATTCCCACTTTCCTACCAACCAACTTTTTGTTCTCTCTCTCTCAAAATCAGACAAACCACAAAATATAAGATTGAGAATCAAAACAAACCAATAAGAAAACAAAACAAGCAAAAAAAAAGTCCACACAGAAAAATACAAGGAGCTAATTTTATGGTTGCATTTCTTTTGAGCGTGCCCTGGAGTGTGATATACCCAATGACATCTATTGGAGAAAATGGATTTTTCCTTTGCTAGCAGGCATCAGTTACAAATAGCTTCTTGGTTAAGGGTGAGACCCTATGTCTTCTTCCCTCACTTGGTGTTGGAACCCCATCTGGCTAAAATTATACAAGTTTTGTGTTTGCTATCACAGTCTTTGTGAGTTCTTACGTGCATAATTTTTTTTTGTGTGTCTATAAGATACTCTTAGAGTCATACATCACTTCAGATTCTTAGGATCCCCCTCCCCGCTTTTGCATAGATCCTCCAGGGGAAGGGTTTAATGAAGGCATCTCATTTAGGACTGAGTGTGCCAAAGTCTCATTCTCTGATACATTGTTCAGTTGTAGGTCTCTGTATTGATTCCCATCTAGTGCAAGACAAAGTTTGATGATGGTTGACTGAAGTACTGATCTGTGGGTACAGTAATAGGTCATTAGGAGTCATTTTATTGCTATGCTTCTTTGGCAGAATAATAATGTTCATAGGTTTCCTCCTAGGCCCATGATCTATCTAGTCTCAGATGTTTGGCAACTTTAGCAGTTTAAGGTATGGTTTTCATCCCACAGAGTGGACCTTAAATTCAAATTTTAAAAAGTGGTTGGTTATTCCCATAACATCTGTGCCACTATTGTATCAGTATATTTTGCATCTGGTCACTGTTGTAGGGCTAAGGGCTTGTAGCTGGAAAAGAGTGATGATTACTTTTCTTCTGTGGTAGTGTGTTTAGTGTCTTCCAGCACTATGAGCACTGGTCAGCAGGGTGAAGCTTCTGGTTAGGCACCAGGCCAGCTTTTTTCTGTATTTGATGACAAGGAAGTGGAGTCTTCAGCAATAGGGCCTTACCATCAGGCTGTGGAGAACAACTAATTGGTGGTTTTTTTTTTTTTTTGTCGGGGGGAGTGTTCCACAGAACGCTTTTGGTCCTAATGTAACGCATGCATTCCAGGCACTGGAGACTTTACTTGCTGGCATAAGATGTCTAGTTGGGGCCTGTCTACCCCATTATATGGTGACTCCATTTAGATTCCTTTTATATATGTATTTAGGAATCTGTTATAGCAGTAGGTTTCTATATGACTTTTCAAACAGCCACCTCTTCAGCATACCCTACTGGTGTGCACCACTACAGTTGGCTTAAAAAACACTTTAAACTTGATCATTATTCATGTATTTCTACATTTTGGCCCTAGACCAAAAACTCCATGGAGGTTAGGGGTGGGAGGCTGGTCAGCCTTCCAGCAGGCTTTGCTGTTGTAGGAAGCAGAGGTTTTTACTTGTTTGTCAGCCGTTCTTTGTTGGTTCTACTTTCAGTGTCAGATGTTAAGAAACCACTAAAGCCTAAAGTCCAGGGTCATGAACATTGGGAGTTTTATAGCTTTACAGGCATCACATGTAAGCTTTTAGTCCAGTTTGAGCTAGTTTGACTTGGGCTTTGTATATGATATCAGGGTTCTGGCTCAGTTTTTTTGTTTGTTTGAAACAGAGTCCCTCACTATGCTAACCTAAATTAGCCTTAAATGTGCCATGTAGCTCCCTGACCTCCACATTATCTCCTCTGGCTCCTACTGTGTTTGATTTTATTATGCATGCTGGATTTCTTGTTTTTTTAAAAGTTCTTCACTGCTGCACATTCATTTGTACTTTTCTTTCCTCCTCATTTCATCTTCTACTTCTTCCCTCTTCGATGCTGTCTATTCCCCTTTCTCCCACTTCCTGGTTTTCTTGAGACAGGGACTCCTGTAACCCAGGCTTGCTTGTCCTTGTACAGCCTGATCCTCCTGCCTCAGCCTTCCTTCCAAGTGCTGGAATTGCAGGTGGAACCTTTATACAGCTTGACCTCTAGTTTTATTGTTTTGAATCTATTAGCTCAGTGTTTATTGGCAATTTCTCTTTTTAGAAATTTTTGCTTTTATTGTATGTAGGTGTCCTATTTTGAAGTATGTAAAAATGTCTGTAAGAATTAAGATTTTATTAACTTAATGGGCATTGTTAGGTTGTGAATTCACTAATGGTATTGCTTTGTTTTTATTTGCTTGCTGTCTTTTTTTTTTTTCTCTTATTTTCAACTTTTTTTTTTTTTTTTTTTTTTGAGACAGGGTCTCACTTTGTAGACTAGTCTGACCTCAAACTCAGATCAGCCTGCCTCTGCTTCCCCAGGCAGAAATTAAAGGGGTGTGCCACCACACTGGGCATTTTCTATTCTATATATTGTTTACTGTCCAAGTTTTAAAATTATTTAATTATGTGAGTTCATGTGTGCACGCATGCATGTGTAGGCCATTGGATAGCCTGCAGGATGTAGGTTTCTATTAGGGAAAAGCTGAAAGATCACAGAGAGAGAGGAACAAGCCACAGGCACTTCTCACCTAGGCAGCTCCTCAAGGGGAAGGTCCTGTCTCCAGGAACCCTCATACTGAAGGGTTGGACTCTGTTTCCTCCCGCCTTGTAAATCTTTCCCTGTCCTGCAATAGCATTTCCTGGTTCAAACTCTTTAGTGCTGGAGTTAAAGGTGTGTGTGTCACTACTCCCTGAGCTTTATGGCTAAAACCTGAGACTGACTTTGCCCTCTGATCTTCAGGCAAACTTTGTTAATAAACAGTATATCACCACAGGTCTTCTTGGACCATGTAGATTCTGGCTCTGAACTCAGGTCATTGGGCAGCAGGTGCTTTCACTGTGCCAGCCACCCTCTGGTCCTCTACTAGGTTTTTATTGTATCTTCTGTGTTGATAATTTGGAAGTGACGTAATCTTGGTGCTCCTGTTCCCCTTCCTTCTTCTTTTTTGTTTCACTTTGTAGTCAAGAGTGCCTTGGATCTCAGAGAGATCTGCCTGCTCTGCCTCAGAGTACTGGAATTAAAGATGTGGCCTCATTCCAGGCTATGCAGTCTTATTTTAATCTTAATATTTTCATACCCTATATAGCTTTCAGTAGCACTAGGCACATCACTTTTCAGTTTATCAGCTTCTTAGAAGAAATATTACTTACTATGTTTCCCCATGCACAGTAGGGAGACACTCACCTGTACCAGCAGTGGGCATATTGTTTATTTAGGTTCTATTGTACTCTTGATGAAGGGCATGTAGTCTCTGTTGGAATTATCCAGCTCAGACATAAATGCTACATTAATGAATTGCTATGGTTGTAGTCAGATAAACCTCTATTTGTGAAAACAGATATTCTGTTCATAACTTACAGACCTCTGATTCTCTGCTTTTCCTGGTGTCTTTTTTGTGTTGTGGTTTTTATTCCTCTTGTTTACTGTAAACATACAGACAGTACAAGGCTTAAACCATCTTCACATCTTACTGGTGAGTGGTTAAGAGTAACACATTTTAATTGTCACATATTTTATTTCTGTAGTAGGCTTTTCAGTGAATGTATGGAACTGCAGAAGAACAGTGTAAATTTGTGAATTGCTAAGGATAGTTTTTCTAGGTCTGTGTTTTATGGGTCTCTTAGTGGCTAAATGTAGGAACTGAATGACATTAGTTAGGATGTTTGTCAATAGCTCTTCAGGACTGTTTCTCTGTTCTTAGAGTTAACCCATGTTTCCTCTTTTCTGTTCCTGTTATGGGGTTATTCCCATCCTTGTTCATCCTCCTGGCTTGCCCTTCTGCTACAGACTCTCCTGTTTTTCAGTGGCTTCTGTCTGGACCCTGCAGGCTCCACTCTAGAGTTTGAGCCTGCCTGCTGTCTCAGTCATCGCAAATGTTTGGAAGATGATTGTAACATTTCTTAAAATTACCTAGGGTAGAGTTCACATGTTTTCACAGTGTTTTAAAAGCTCCTTCAGACTTTGATTTCATGTTAAACTCTGGGACACACATGAGAAACGATTGCAAGTTAAGGCTAAAGAACCTCATCCAAGTATTAGGACACATATTGCTTGTTTTGTTTCTTTCAGAAATTTTATTGTGCATTTTGTCTGTATTAAAATTTATTTAGCATGAATTATGTGTTTAGATGAATATTCTTTCCCTACCTCTAACTCTGCAGTACTGGGGATTGAATCCAGGGTCTTTGCATGCTAGGAACTTTATTGATTGACACCCTCTGACTTCAGATAGATTTTTTTTTTTTTTAAATAAAGGGTCCATGGATGAAATAATTTACACTGATTTGCTTGAGTATAGGAAGCACATATGACATCTCTTATGCCCACTTTATTGTCACATAGTAGATGTTCTTGTAGCATTTGCTGACATCTGAATTTGTAAGAAGTCAGTCTGAATATTTTTTCTTTGTGTCTTGCCTTTTCATATTTGTTTCTATGACATGAGAGTTTAACTAAAGGGATCAGCAGTCCTGCTTCTCTGTTTTATTCTTCCTTCTCGTCTTTAAGTGCTCCGAACCCATTCCATATGTACATTTATCCTGTAGTTCAAGGATTTTCCCCAGTGTATGATTTTCTTTTAACATTGTCATAGTAACTTTTTTCTTTAGACACACCAGTCATTCATAACTGGTTCTGTGGCTTCTCCACCCAAACTGTCAGCCTCTCTAATTGCTTCTCTCTGTTCCTTCCTGTGAGATTTGCTCAGATTGTCTGTATCACTGACTTGGCAGAAAAAGAACAAGTGGCAGCAATTTGGGGTTGAATGAATGAAGTGTCTGTTGTATATTAGCTCCAAATTCCTTTTTAGTTTTTGCCAGTGTTTGTTTCTCATGGCAGTTACTGTCTCTTTTAGTGTCCTTCCCAACAGTGCATATTTTCTTAAATTTTCTTGACATGAGACAAAGCAGAACCAATAGCTTCATTTTGCTGTTTTGCAGCATGAAGTGGACCAAGGGAAGATGAGTGGGTGAACCTCATGGTTTCCCATAAGCTCCCCTCCCCTAATTAGGATAGGTAGAGATTTGAGTTCCATTCAGGTGTTACTTCTTTCTCCAGAGTGGGGACACCAGGGGTTTGAGACTGTTTTTCCACAGGCTTCTCTTAGTATTGTTTTTTTGAGCAGAGGCGTATGTCTGCTCATAAGTCCTAAGCTATTGCCTTACATGAAGATTCCTTTCTTACCTTTTCTCCTTTAATTTTCAGTTTTCAAGAACAGAAGTCCCTCCCCCCCTTTTTTTTTTAAAAAAAAAAAAAAAAAGGAAAGGAAGACAGACAGACAGACAGGGTCTCATTAGCCATGTAGCCTTGGCTGTCCCAGAATTCACTATATAGAGGTGACTGACCTTGAACCTCCAGAGATTCACTTGCCTCTGCTTCCAGGGTGCTGGGGTTAAAAGTGTACACTACCATGATCTGACAAAGCTTTATTTTTTTTCTGCCAAAGTTTTAATTAACATCATGACTGTACGTATCTATAGAGTTTAGTATATTAGTTTGATGCATGTGTACAACATGTAATGATCCAGTCAGGGGACTTGCATCTCAGAGTACTATGCCATCTTTCTAGGAAGTCTGCTCTGAGTCTTGATAACTGTAATTAACACATGTGAAGTCCTTCCCAGAGAGTTACCATTACAGAATTTCTACTAAGCGTGTGTTTAAAGTCCAAGCTTGCACTTATACTTGAGTTGCCTATGTAGCATCTTCAATTTGTGTTAGTCTGCCACCTTGAATAATCAGTAGGAGTAATTCTGTTCAGTTATCTTTTGCCAGAAAGTTTTCAGAACATTGATCTGGAGTTTGTAACTAGTTTCAGGCTTTGTACCCTAGAGAGGTAGGTGTGCTCTTCCTCTCTCATGGGAGGTTGCATGTACCTCCTCTCTCTTGGTACCTGCCTGTTTTCTCTTTCTTCCTCCTTCTTCCCCTTTTTACTAATAAAACTTTTCACATGAAAAAAAGAAAAAGAAATGTAGGTAGATTGGAACATACCTAATTTTCCTATTGATGTTCCCTGGATTGTCTTTATTCAGTATCACGAGTTCCGCCCATTATTTCTCGGGAAATAGGAACCAAGTCTTGTCTTTAATTATCTTAGTTTTGATCTAAATGAAAAAAATACATGTATGTGAAAAAACACAATATATGGTGTGTCAGAGCACACAACATTTCTGTATCATCTTCTGAACTAAGATACCCGTGACTCCAGACCAAATGAATCACCTTAGGAAGTTTATAGCAAGTTCAAGTTCAAAGGATGCCCTCCTCCTCCTTTCCCCACCAGTTCCCTGGCTGCCGGTGTATATTTCAGTTTCTCAAGGTTGCTAGTCCAGTTTGTTATCTGGGAATGATAAACGGTTTTCTGCATTTTACCACATCCTGAATTTTTTCTCTTAATTACCGATAGTACTTATTTTGTAATGAGTTTATTCTTATTCTTTGGGAATATCTTTCCAGGATCAAGTTCATTTAAGCTTTATTCCTAGATTTCTAGTGTTTGTGATTCTATCTAGTATTTGTGATAATTTTCATTATCAGAGGAAAGTAGATATGCCTGTTAGTATGGGTGTCATAAGAAATTACATATGGGAAAAACAAAAGCCCCCCCCCCCAAAGCCCTATAAAACTGTGTTATTCACACCCCTGTGAAAACTAGGAAAAGTAAAAGATTTCAGGACAGTCAGTAGGGTAGACCCTGTAATTCCAGCACCAGCATGCTGAGGCAGGAGGATAGTGAGCTCAAGGTTTGTCTTGGCTGGATATTAAAGCTTAAAAAAACATAGTAAGTAAAGACTGGACAGTGGGTGGCTTCATTGGTAAGAAGTATGCCAACCAGAAGGACCCTCAGGTGTGTGCTTGTAATTTCGATGTTGGAGAGGAGGCCAGCAGATCCCTGAAGCCATGACACCCAAGTCTGACCTCTGGCCTCCACCCAGATGCAACCACACTCATGTTCAGTCCTCCATATGTACACACATGCAGATTTCAGGATTGCTAAAACCCTATCATTCAATATGAATTTAATTGATTTCAGACTTTGGATATAACTTTGTTGTTTACTTTCCTAGTGTATAGAGCCAAAACTATATTTACAGTTTGACCTGAGAGTTTGAGCTACATAGGTATCAAAGGGAATAGAGGAACCAAGAGAAAGGGATTTGTGCCCGTCCATCCTTGGCTGTGGCTGTCCCTTTGTCACAGGAGGCAGTCATCTGTCCTGTGTGAATGGACCTCTAGCACTTTGTAGCTGTGGTGGTGGTGGTGTTTAAGGTGGAGCAGTCCTTGCTTTCTAGTTATCTTGCTGGACACATTCTCTTATATCCTGACGTTTATGGTGCCAAATAATTTATCATGACCGTTATTGCTAAGGAGGGAAGGAATTTTTTCCCTCTGCCTCTTCCTCTGAATTCTAGTTTCCATGGTGATTAGCAAAATTAAATTTTATTCATTTGTTTTTCAGCCAGATTGTTTTAATGGTTTTCACCCATTACATTACAGGTCTATGCTACTATACCTGTTCATGCAGTGTTAGGGACCCAACTCAGAACCTCGTGCATGCTATGCAAATGCTCTGCTAACTGGTCTGCATACTCAACCCCAGGCAAGTGATTTTTAAAAGAGAGAAAGCCAATTATAAATGTATACTTCACACATTTTCACACCATGCTACATTTTTAGCACTAACATTAGCTGGTGTCAGTGTTTAAATTTCTCATTTAGGAAATTGGATAGTAAGTTGTATTATTCAGTTGTGTGTGTGTGTGTGTGTAGAAATACAGGATTATTTAGAAAAAATTAACTGTTTTTCTTAGACTGTTGGAGTGGTAGCAGAGGAGGAGCTGATAGTAAAGAACTGTGAGTCTTTAGCCTCTCTTGGCTCATTTTTCTCTCCCTTCCCCTCCGCTCCCGTCGCCATTTTTTCCTCTCTTAGGTAGGGTTTCTCTGTGTAGCTCTGGCTGTCCTGGAACTTGCTTTGTAGATCAGTTTGGCCTTGAACTCCCAGAGATTCCCCTCGCTGCACTGCCTGGCTGACCTCTATCTCTTAATAGATCTTGCCTTAATCAGGCTGTAGCTGGCAACAGAAGACCCTTTACACAGTAGATACATGCTGACTCCTGGAGAGTGGTCAGCCCAGGATATTGCTGCTGCTGCTGCTTCTTCTTCTTCTTCTTCTTCTTCTTCTTCTTCTTCTTCTTCTTCTTCTTCTTCTTCTTCTTCTTCTTCTTCTTCTTCTTGTTCTTCTTCTCCTCCTCCTCCTCCTTCTTAAATGTAACAGAGAAGATGAATGTATAAAGATTTGAGTATGTTATCTCTAGAGGGGCAGTCTCCCCTACTTTACATTATGCATCATGTGGGTTTTCTGGAACATCTTTTCTGACATCCAGGAAATAACCAGGCCCCGTCTCTCTGCTCAGCTTCTAAACTCAGATGAGCTTGGGCATGCTCAGGTGTATGGTCGTAGACAAATGTTTTTGCTGACCTGTTTTTTATAGCTAGTAAAATCACTCAAACCCATTTGTTTTCTTTCACATCCATGAGAATCATTCTAAAAAATATTTTAGCCATCACATCAGTGTTTAAAAATTTATCTCTGTTTGTCTTTACAATGGGTCACTAGTATAATTTGGGTATAATTAACACAAGTTTTTATACCTTTCTGAAGGTTTCCTTGGAATCCAAACCTGAGTTTGAAATGTACAGAAAAATCACTGTTCCCTCTGAGCTAGCAGGGGTGGGGAGGAGGATGGAGCTGTAATTCCAGTGCTTAAGAAAGTAACTGGCTTGCTGACATTTACTCTGGGCAGCTGCAGGTTTGCTCATGTCTGTCAGCTGAAATTAAAGATGCATGGCTGGGTGAATTTCTCTAGCCTCTTTGTATGTTCTTGCATATAAATTTTTAGAACCCATGGCAAAATCAGATGGTGCAGAGGCTGTGGGTTTTTTTTTTTTGTCCTCCCAGTTTTCCAGTGGGTGGTTTGCTTGGGTAGGCGAATACAGTGAATACATTTATCAGCATCAGAATCTGTATTTATAAGATATTTTTTATTTAAATATTTTAGTTTAAAGATTTTTATTTTCCAAAGTGTTCTTTGTTTGCAAAACAAACAAAAATACTTTTGGATTGTTCTTTATCACGTTTTCAAGTTTTGTTTTTTTTAACTGCTGAACAATAGGCTTCTTGTATTAGCATGTTTGTGTTTTTAGGGTCCATGTAATGAGAAGGTTGGAGATAAATTCATTTATCTTGAAACCGTAAAGACTCCTTTAAACTACTGTGATTGGGGAAAATACACTAGACACAGAGACAGAAAAAGCAGAAGCAGGTGTGCCCTAGTACTTTTTTGTTTTGCTTTTTTATGTTCTTAAGGAAAGACTTTTGGTTCTGTATTTATAACTATGTACAGTTAGTGGAGGACAGTTCTTCTAAAATGGGAACTTCTGAGGCATAGGACAATATATTTTTATTGACATAATTGCAGCCAGATAGTAATGTGCAATTATTTAAATGATTATGGTAGTATAATTAAATAGTAAAACATGTAATGCATGTCCTACGTTTTATAAACATAGATTTGTACTGTTTTATTACACTATGAAATTAGCAGACACATTTCAATAAATTTTACTAGACAAAAGCAGTCACATACCCACCTTCTCCAGACCTCTCATAAATTTACCTACTGATTACTTTGGTGGTGCCTAGGGCATCTTAATCTGGAGCATGGTTGAAACTCTAGTTCCAAAATTCCATTTATACTCTGTGCGCAAGAAAGCTTATGTAGCAAGCCTGGCTATAAGGTGGTCCCAGGCCACATTCTGGGAATGTGTTTCTGGGGACGCGGATTCCCTGAGTGGCTCCTAGTCTGGGCTGTCTACACAGATAATGCACTTTGCACTGAACACCTGCTTTCCTCTTGGGAGTCTGAGGTTCTGCTAGGTGCTGAGGGGACAGTGCATTTGTGCCCAGTCCCCAGTAGTAGGCTGAGGTGAACATGAGTAGTTACAAGTTGTTGTGGGGGACATTTTGTACATCTTGTGTGGGTGTGCTTTGTGAGGATCTGTGGAAACTTGTGTCTGCTTTCAATTAGACTTTGCTTAGGCTCCTTTTTCTTTGGCTGACTTTGTATTATGTCTGTGAACTGTGGCTGAGTTCCTGTGAATTCACTGCTTCCTCTCTGGCCCTCAACCCTACTTTCTCATGCTCTCCCTCTAGTTTATCTGGAATGTTCTGGGTCATTGAACTGGTCATAGGTGTATCGGGAAAAGTGTGTGGAGTGTTGAAACACCAAGTAATATGTTCTGGTCAATGCTACCGGTTTACAGAGAAAACGCAGACATATATCTCAGGGGAGTGTTAAGCCCCTCCCAGGCATTAGAGCCAGGCACACCTACTTTCCTCCTGAGATGGGTTTACTGGAGTGACAGACAAAGGGGAGGGATGAAACACCTTCATTTTTCGCATTACTCTGGGGTTACTGTTCTTGCTGTGTCTTGATTATGTATGTCCTCAATTGAAAGGTTTTATTACTTTTTAGTACTTGCAAAATAAAGGCTAGAGATTCATATCTGCTGATCAGGCAGTGTCAGATCTGGCCTTCCCCTTCCAGCTGTTTTTCCTCCTGCCTGCTTTTTTCTTCTCAGCCCATCCTCATAACTGGCTGGAGACGTCACTCCGGGTCCGGAAAGCTTCTGCTTCTCCTTCCCAAGTCTTACCCATTCCTCACACATGCTGGTTTCCCTCAGCTTCTCCTTGTTGTTGTTCCTCTGCCTCCTGCATCTACTGTCATTTTTTCTTTTTTAAAATAATATTTTATTACCACAATGATGGGTTTCTTTACAATATTTTCATGCATATGTGCTATTATACATACATACCTCACTTCCCCACTCACCATTCAGCATAGTGTTACATACTTTGTAATCTCATCACTTGGAAGGCTGGATCAGAAGGATCATAGCTACATTATAAGTTGGAGCCCACACTGGGTTAGTGGGACCCTCTGCATCACTCACTTCCTCCATAGCATCTACTTTTCTTGTTTTATTAATCAGCGAAGCTTGGGAATCAGATATTAGGGTATAAACCTAATATACAGAGCAGCCAAGAAACAATCAGTTGACCCTCCTTTCCAGATGAAAAAAAATGTCCATGAATCTTTTTAAGACCTCCTTATTTTTCTGTGTCCCTCTGATCTATCTGAGTTGGCCAAAAAACCTCTGAGGTTTATTCCTGCCAGCTATATGTGGACTCCGCCCTCCAAATCAAGGTTTAACTCCATTGGAGGTCTTGGAGCAGTGAGCAGATCTCCCTCAAACTGCCCCCTTCCCAGTGTGCGTGTGCTCTCTCTCGGAGTGTGCGCACATACATTGGCACTCAAACGTACAAACGGAGAAGATGATACAATAGAATAGACAGCCATTGTGGTTTTATATGTCTGGAACTGTCACGATCTGCTAGAGGGAATTGCCATCAATTAAAACTTTCCCCTTAAGGAACTTTTAGTTTGTGTTTAATTTTTCATGGGGAAAGTGTGAAAGGTTTTCAAGAGGGATAATTCTTTGATGAGCTTTTTAGAATCCATAGTAGCATCACCTTTAGGAACCCCTCACTTTCTTGAAGGCTTTTCACGCCTGAAGAGAGTTCTTTTGTTTTCCACTGTGTTTCATTTTTGATGGATTTCCAATATGTTATGGACTGAAATGTGATTTTTTTTTCTTTTCTCTTCTTTCTTTCTTTTTTTTTTTTTAAGAAGTGTGATTTTTTTTCTAATGATAAGCTGTTTTGTTGTTGAATTTCTTCTCATCAAGGCACTGTGTTTGTGTATGTACATTGTGCCCGTGTTCTGTAGAGGCCAGAGGTCAGTCTTGTATGTTCCTCAGGTGTTATCTGCAATGATGTTTTTGAGACAGGGTCTTTTTACTGGTCTGGAACTCGCCAAGTAGACTAGGCTGGTTCACCTTCAAGTCCCAGAGATTAAACTATCTTCTGCCTCCAACAACCTTTGGATTACAGATCTATGTATGCCACAGAGCCCTGATTTTTAATGTGTTTTCTATGGGTTGAGCTCAGGTCTTCATGCCTGTACCTGCTTGCAGAGTTCTTCCAGCCCCAAGCCCCTTTTTAGTTTGGATATTCTTCCTAATAGTTTACTCTTTTTTTGACTCATTAAGTCCAGTGCTTTAAAAATCTCTTAGGATTTGGAACTTTTTCTCAATGTTTTATATGAAAATAACTGCTGAATACTTATTCAGGACTGCCTGTGTATCTAGTTCTGTAGTAAGTACTGTGGTTACTTGAAAGGAAATAGATTTTTTTGGTCTTCAGTGAGTACTGAAAGAGAGATAGTCAATATGAGATTAGGAAGAAAAAATGTTTGCTGGCATCAGAGTCTAATTTTTCCCTTCAGCCACAATGCTGTACATTCCCCTATTCTGTTAGTGTATGTAAGTTATGGGTTCAAATTTCCAGTTATTTATGTTCATAACTGTGGTCCTGACATGCCAGGGAATATCACAAAGAATATACAGCTGTACATCATCCTAAAATGTCAGCTAGTGGAGAAAACGCTGCAAGGAGATCCAGGACCAGGGTCTGGTTTGGGGTTTCCATAGAGCCTTCAGTTAATGGGTGACACTTTTGTCTGCTGCAAAGTCAGCAGTCAAATGAGGATTCTTGCTCTTTTTTTTTTTTTTTTTTTAGCATGGGCCTATAAATATTTTAAACACTAACTTCACAGTCCTCTTGTCTTTGGGTCCTTCTGGCCTTAGACAATGATCTCATGTGCCCATGGCCACTCTCTAGGAGGGAGTGCTGTGATAAGAGATTGTTGTTATAGGATGCTTTGTGTCCTCCTCTGCTGTATTCTCATTTACTCAACTGTGCTGTACAGAAGGTTGAGGAATCCAAAGAAAGTGCTAAATTAGCAGAATGATACTGCTTTTTAGTCGTGGCCTGATATGACTCTTTTCCTGTAAATACACAGCCATTGTGTTTTACGATGCTCTTCCATGTGTGATTTCATTTGAATCGTAGGAAATTGCTGTGAAGTAAGCATCCATTTCGGTGTTGTCTCCAGTAGCTCTGTTACTACCCTGGCTTAAAATGGGTTAACGTTTCGGTCCTACACCTCAGCCTCTTGTCTGTAAACTAAGGAAAATAACTTGCATATGTGGGTTGTGATGAAGAGTAAATTCATGCTGAGGACTCAAGGGGCCTCAAAGTGTCCCCAAGATTTCAAGTAATGGAAGTTGGAGCCAGAGGAAAACTATCTTTAAAGGTTTTTTTTTTTTTTTTTTTTTTTTAAATAAAGAAAAGAACAAAAAAATGTAAGGAGGTTTGAGAACTCAGAGCAGTGTGTGTGTGTGTGTGTGTGTGTGTGTGTGTGTGTGTGTAAATTGATTAGGCGGCAGCAGCTAGCTCTCTGTACAGAGTGATTACATTCTACTATTTGGAGCTATTTTTTGGTATAGCCAACATTGCTTTTTTTTCTCACCAAAATCCCAAGGCTACAATTTATATTTAAATGAAATAATTGTCAGTGCACAAATGGCTTTATTTAATTCCAGTATTTTGAAAGGGTTAGATACTGGTCCCATGCCCCTGGTAGTTACATGACTATTACAAGGTTATTTCACTTTATTCTGGGTTCTAGGAATAGAACCCAGGAACTTGCGCATGAAGCTCCCACTGAATAAGACCTTCAGTCAGTCTCTCTTTTTTTTTTTTTTTTTTTGAGACAAGGTCTCACTGTAGGCTGACCTATGACCTTATGAGCTAACATTTACTTTGTACACCAGTTGGCCTTGAACTCATACAGTCTTCCTCCTCCGGTCCTGTGTGTAATACTCCAGACTTCTCTGTGTTTAACCCTGTATTTGTTGTGGTTGGAAGGAGTGTTTTGTTTGATATTAAGTATTTTGAATCTTGATGTTAATTACATACACTTAAACATTTTCTTTTTTTTCTGTGTTTTAGGCTGTGCTTTTTAAGAGAAAATATTATTTTGGTTAGTTCTAACAAATTGAAAGATGAATAGTAAACAGTTTGGTTGTTTCCTGTTTCCTGTGCTCAGAGCAAGCATTTACAGTTACTTTTAAAATAATCTTAAGTTAGTGCTAGTTGAACTATGTATTGCCAGTTCCACATTGGAGGCTTAATTATTGATATGTGATCTTGAAAGAACTGTTTTGCTGTTGGTGTAATCTGTCCGCAGGGTGGCATGTTTTAGTTATGCACTCTTGTCCTTTATTCTTTCCGTCTTCTGCATGTATTACCAGACAAGCTTTCTTTATTACAGTTGTGGTTATGTTAATGGTAACCACTTCATTTAAATCCACAGGGCAAGCATCCCTTATGTCTGGATTACCCAGCCTTCCCCTTAGACATAAGCGATAGAGCACCTGCTGAAGAACTCTCCTAACGATGCAGAGCAGACATGCAAAACTTCTTTTGTTACTGTCTGAATTTGAAGCCCTATTTTCTAGCACATGGAGGTGTTAAAGTGTACTATCTTGATTTCCCTTAAAATCACCCCATAGTTTTCATTCCACAGAGGAAACAATGAATTGTGTATGCTACTTAACTCTACTGTCACTTCTAACTTAAGGTATATCTTAGATTTTATTCTTCAATACTTGAAGCTACATTAGATGATTTCTTTTTTTAATATTTATTTATTATGTATACAGTATACAGAAGAAGGTGCCAGATCTTATAGATGGTTGTGAGCCACCATGTGGTTGCTGGGAACTGAACCCAGGTCCTCTGGAAGAACAGTCAGTGCTCTTAACCGCTGAGCCATCTCTCCAGCGCCAGATGATTTCTTTTAAGAACAGTATCTTGTTCTACAAGTAAGCTTCTCTGTTATGTTTGTTCGTAGCCCCTCCCCTTTTCCCTCGTTCTGTTTCTGAGACAAGAGTCCTTATGTAGCCCTGGCTGACCTGGAACTAGCTGTGTAGACAGGCTGGCCTCAAACTCAGAGATCCACAGCCTCTGCTTCCTGGGATTAAAGACAGTTTTTAATGTTTCCTAAGCAGACTGTTTTCTTCAGCTGTTATTTAAATCTGTTTTAATGCAAGGAAGACAGCCGATTCACTGCTCCTTCTAAATGGTACTTGATAACAACAGAACCTTTAATCACTGGTCTAACCCCACGAGGGAGCTAATTGATTGTCTTACAGGAAACTACTTTCTCATTTGTATTGGCTTCCAGTTTCCCATATTTGGTGGATTTCTGTAGAATAATTATGAAATTTGTATTGTGAGTTGGCTTACCCCTTAGGTAAAAACAAATTATTTTTTATTTTTGTTTTCATCCGTGTATCTTAGATTCCTAGCACAATTCCAGCCCATAGTGTAGATGGTTAGTAAATATTTGCTGAAATAAACAGCTCCCCAAAAACTTGGTAAGCCTTTGTTTTGACTAGTCACCTGGTAGAAGAGTGAGCCTTTTATATTGATTTCACCATGGGAGGCCTGATCCTTAGTTCTCACGAAGATTGGCATGATGTCATCTTCCCACCATTGGAGAACACTTTTCTGTGACAGCTGACTCTTGGACTGAATGAATTTCTCTGTCAGCTGTTGGAGAACTGAGTCAGTGCTTAGAAAAATGCAGAAAACATTTGTTCATCAAGCCTAACAAGATTGTTTAGCAGAAGAGGGAGGAAGTATTTATAGAAAAATAGTGTTCTATTTCAGATCCTTCATAGTTGTCCACGCTGGTCCTCACTTCCGGGATGGAGCAGATTCTTTTGTTAAATGACTAGAATTGAATGTTGTAAGCTGAAATTATTTTCCTTGCTGGTTCTCTTTTTAAATTAGGAGAAGGAATGGTTTGAACTGTCTCCAGGTAGGCTGCACTTACACCTGATGGATTGATTGCCTGGCATCACAATCTTGCTGCAGTAGTTCACAAAGATGGTTGATAAGCATCTCTGTCTTTGACATCACACAGTACAAAAATGCCATTATCAGCAGTGGTCTTGTGAATTTCATTATTAATCTGTTCTATCTTATGCTTGTCATTTGTTTCATGTG
Source organism: Sigmodon hispidus (assembly GCA_004025045.1). NCBI lineage: Eukaryota > Metazoa > Chordata > Mammalia > Rodentia > Cricetidae > Sigmodon > Sigmodon hispidus. The sequence goes on from PVIH01002267.1 coordinate 124,171, forward strand.
TTGATGCAAGAGGAAATAACTTCTAAATAGCTAAATTCATTATGATTTGAAGATGTTTCCATAAAGTAAATGGTGTGTTTATTTTCTGTAAAGTTGTATTTAGAAATGACAGCTGTTTGTACTAAGTCCAGATGTGAAAAGTAAAAGGTAAAGTTAAACATGGATGTATCTCTGCTACCTTTTTCTTGGTTTAGAACTGCTGTGCAGCCTTAGAGAGAGTCAAGGAGTGCTTTTAGTGTTTGATAGCTGTTTTTGCATCTGTTTGGTGTTTTTCATAGGACCAAATTTTCACTTTAAATATATTTTGAAAGTGGGTGCCAGGTACTAGGGTGGTAAGCAAATGGTAAATGTTGTAGACACAAAAGGCAGAATGAGAAATGTTACTTTATTTCCTTTCCTTTGGCCACTGCTCTTACTGGTGAACTGCATGTCATAATAAATTGATGGGAACGCCCGAGGCAGCCGTTAGCAGGAAGCCAGGCTGCTTGACCCTGCCCTTCCTGCTTTGCAAATGGCCACTAGCTGCTAGACATGCATTAGAAACCTGGGCTTGCGCCTGGGCCTTTGTGCTTAGGTGCTAAGACAGTGGGAGAGGGAAAACAGGACCCAGGCAGCTGGGGATGGAGAGACTCTGAAGCACTTTCTTCCATTCAGCCATTCCTTTGCCCAAATTGCCTGATGGTTCACTCTCTTTCTAAGGGAGTCAAACTATATTGGTTTATAGTATAGTGATCATTCATATGAGACTCTGCAAACTTTTGGGACTAGACACTGTAGTGCCCAGGGACCGCTCTTGCTCACCATGGTGCCTGTGATTAATGGTTTGTTATGAATCTGGGTCTCAAAGGAGGATGTGAGCCAGTTCCAGCTTCACAACAGATTCCTTTATTGATTTGACAGTACAGCCCCTTGTTTGAGAAATCAGACTGGTATAGCTCTGACCATACAAAAAAGAAAGGTAATGTGCTGAGCATTTTACCTTGCCTGTATCCACAGCTCTCTTTTGAGAAGCATAGGTGCCGAGCCTTGATGCTGAAAGGGTACATCAGATGGAAGGCAAGATGTAATCTGGAAACAGAATTCTGTGGCAGCAGGAAGTTGCAGCTGGAGGTCAAATAGCATCTAAACCCACAGGAATCCTTGGAGAGACAGGGAGTGGGCAGGCATTGGAACTGAGTGTGGGAGGGGCTCAAACTCTCCCAATTTACATTTTTATAAATGATTACATAATCTGGAGGCTGTGGTTAATATTTGGAGGCTAACTGTCTCTATGTTACTGTTACACTGTGACATTCATAAACTGGGTTTGGATGACTGAAGTATGATGTATGAAGTATGAGCTCCTCATCTAGCCTGGGTGTAAATCTGACTGTAATGTTTATTGTCTCCACAGTAAAGATAGTCTTGAGATACAATTTGTTGTTGAAAGGCAAGCAAAGTTAGATGAATACGTTGATAATTACAAATTTACTTGTACTTTTATATACTGCCTTTTCACTAGGTTGAGACACAGTGAGCACAGTGTTTTTATTCCATTTGTTCTATCTGTTTTTTGGACAGCTAGTTTAAAAATGTAATATTTTTCTGTTAGAGCAAACACATACTGTAAATTTTGTGGTTGTAATTTTAGTACATATATCATCAGACTTAAATTGATTTGCATGTAAGTTAATGACCTTCCAATAACAAAGACATTTGTATATAAAATTCTCATTGAAGTAGCTAGGTATTTTAGTAATAATGTTGGAACGTTTGTTTTGAAATTAAAATAGAAAAGTAAATGAAGTGTCCATAAAAAAACCTAATTATTTTGATTCAAATCTAGTAGCCTGTAAGCAATTATAACCATGTTTTTGTCTTTATTAGGAGGTTTTTTTTGTTTTTGTTTTTTTCAGTTTCGTATCTAGCTATTTCACTGTTCTTCTGCCTTGTAAAAATACAAAAAGATTTTTAAAGTGCGAACAAATGTCAGTGTTTGTTTTTTTTTTCCTTTCCTGCTCACAGGGCAGGCTCAGCCTAGGTTACCTTCCCTCCCAGCCCCTCATTACACTCAGGTTTAATGTGAATGCAGAAGGCCCATAAAAGCTTTGCATTTTCATCACAGGAATTAAAGTAATCCACTGGCCAGGCCTCCCCGCCCCCAGTTGAGGACCGAACTCAGGGCCTTGGGCTTGCTAGGCAAATGCTCTTCCACTGAGCTAAATCCCCAACCCCACTGGCCAGTTTTAAATGGTGTTTCTCATTTCTTGTATGATCCTGTTTTGCAAAAGGAAAAGACAGAAAGAAACGAGATGGTTTGCCAGAACCAGAGGGCATGGTTTTGAAGGGAGTCAGAAGCTAATGAACAGGGCAACAAAGTGTGATGTGGTATATTGGAAGAGGGTGAGTCTTGTGGTGATCTTGTATCTCTCTGAGCATGGGAGCTAACTAAGGATTTATGATTGAAATAGGCCTTTTCTGGTGTTTGCTAACAACCATTTTATAGCGTTCTTCTACCTTTGAGTGTGTTCTGTTTGCTATCCATGGTGTAGCCTTTGCTCTGCCAGGGCTCTGCCTGTAATCTTGACACCGGGGGACATTGTAGTAGGGTGATGACTATGAGTTTGAGCCCAGCCTAGGATAGATTAGTAAGTCTCAGGCCATTCTAGCTACAGAATAACATCTTGTCTCAAATAAAGGGGAAAAAATAGGAAGAAAGAAAAAGATGATTGAAAGAAAAAGCACAATGTGGAAAACAGATATGCCTTTGATATTGAACCACCTGAGAGCTCAATCCAACCTGAGGCTGTACACTTCACTTTCCGGTGTTCTCTGAGAGGACAAGTGATGTGGCAGCCACAATGGCAAACATTGTTAGGTTCAGATAGGTGCAATTTTGTCACCAGGATTTATAGCTTCATTCTGTTTAGCTTCTGAAGGCATTTTTTGTATATGAGTTGACTGTGTAAGTTGTGTTGAAGTCTGAAATGAGTGGAATTTCACATGGCATTGAGATGAGTGATTTCAATGGAGATTTTCTTTTATACTCATAAAAAAAGGTCAACACACAGTTATGCAAGGAATGCATTTGTAGATCATGTGTGTTAAAGAAGGCAGGCAAATAACATCTTTCTGTGCCACAAGGGAGGGAATGCTGCACTCCGAGCTCTGTCACTTCACACAGCCGTGAGGCCTTGTGCAAGAAGCCAGCGTTTGGTTTCTGACACTACTGTACTCTGTTGTCTTCAATAACACAGCTTCTGCTAGCATTAGATTCATATACACGCATGCTTTCTTACACACGTGCACTTGTATTCTACATATGTACAGATATACACTTATGCATCCCATTTCTACCATAGAGTGGCATGTTTAAAGAGTGATGCTGGGTGTGGGCAGGTATTAAACCTAAGGTCCCATGCAAAAAATCTAACAAAATCCCCAGATATTATTATTATTTATTTATTAGTCTTAAAATAAGTCTGAACTACGTACCACAGCCTGGCCTTGGTCTTCTTCATCCTTCTAAGTGCTTGGATTTAAGTATGTGTTACATACCATGGCTGGGTAGAAGGCTGATTTTCATACCAACTTCTGCAGTACTATGGAGACACAGCAAAAACACTGCCTTCTTAGAATACCGTGAGCCTAAGTTGGCATGTGTTTTTTTTTTTTTTAATCAGCCTTTGTGAACAAAGTACTCAGTACTTACAAGTTAAATGATTATTGCTTCAAAGTTTATTTGTGAAATTGAAAATGACTTTCAGAAAAAAATATATATTGTACTTGAGACCAAAAGGATAAATAAAGGGGGGAAAAGTTGTTTATTATTTGCATGAATGTGTTGCCATTTTTCAAAGTAAAATTTCAGCTGTTATATAGGATTGAAAAAACTTTGGCCAGCTGCTGGTAGAAGCATTCAGTTTTACTTGGCTTTAGTGAGGAGAAAATTACTTTCACATGAAGAATAGTCCAGAGGTAGGAAGGATTCTAATCTTTCCTGTTAGTTGCCATCCTCTACTTGCAGGCCCCTCCTAGTACCTTAGCAAGCTCACCCCTCTAGGGCTTCTAGCTCCATAGCCAGATGAGTCAAAAGCAGAGACAGATGGCCCCTCCCTGTGTTGTTTCTCTCCTAGGAGCACGGAAAATTTCCTACGAGCCTGCCCGAAGCTCTCCAGCATAACCAGATCTGTATTGAGTCTTTCTTGAATCTCATGTTGTCTCTAGAGGGGAGTCAGATTTGTAGGGATGTCCTTAGGATCTGAGGACCTTGCCTAAAACAAAGGGGCTGCTGTTGTTGAAGGTGTGGAAGAGATGGCTGTGTACCCTAAGCAGGGGGGCTTCATTAGCAAGTAGTAAGAGACTGTGTGTTTGGTAGGTGGCCAGAGTGATAGGGATTTTAAAATATAAAATGTGTTTATCAAATGAAACATTACATTTTCAAGTGGCTTTTCATTTTTTGTAGTGCTGGGAGTGGAACCCAGGCATTTTAGGCAAGAGCTCTACCATGGACCTGCCCATCCCGGGCCTTCATGTTTTCTTTTAAAAATGAACATACTCCAGTTTTATAAAGGCAAAATATATTTTGCTTATAAAAATTTAAAATCCAAAGCCTAGAAGGAATCTAAGAATTCTCTGTATAGAGTTGAGACTGAATGTTGTTTTTCTTCATCACTAGGAGTGATGGGCTCGAAGCCCATAGCCGAGAGTTGTCCACGATGTTCTTAGAACAGCCGCTGCCGCCCTTGCTGAGTCTCAAGAAGTAACTGCAAAGTATCTGTGCCAGCACCAACGTTGAGAGTATCTTATTATACTTTGGAGGGTCTCTTCTATGGATGCTTTGGATGTTAAGAGTAAAGATGCTGCTGTGTTGAGTCTTCCTTTGTAGTGTGTGAATTCTTTTTCAGTGCTGGACATTGAACCTAGGGCCTTTTGCATGCTTAGCTCATGTTCTACCATTGAGTCATATCCTCAACCCTATAGCATTTGGTTTTTTATATAGCCCTAGGGCCTGTAATGATTTTCCCTGCAGTGGTCATGTATCATCTGCACCCTGAGAGTAGAAGCTAAAGGAGGGCTAGGTGGCTGCTTGTGTTCTCTGTTGTGCTTCCTATTCTGACATCATCTCCATCAGATTTTCCCTTCATTGACGTCTCTCTGCTTCATCCTTCCTGAAGCTCCTTAAGCCCCTCAGCCTGTCCGCAGCATCTGTCTTGGATTGCTTCCCCCACCACTGACCAGTGAACTCATTTGATGACTCTGCTTTGGTGTCTCAGGGAGGACTTCACTCTAGTTGCTTTAGAGTTTTCTTCCTAGGTTGTTGCCAGGTTTTGTACCCTGTATACTTAATTGACTAATGCCTGTTTTCTCCTTATTGGAGATTCTTCCATATCTGTATGTACATTACTAGATCCCAGGAACAGTAGCCTGCTTTATCTAAGGTTTTACTTTTTTTTTTTTTTTTTTTTTAATTTTTCTGAGTTTTGTATTTTTTTCCCTTCTTTATTTTGTATTTAACAGGTTTTACTTTTTATTATTCATAATTAAGTCAATTGTAGCTTTAAATATTATATTAAATTCTAAAAATAAACAATTGTAAGTTTTAAATAGATTTTATTGCAATATACCATTATAATTATTCTCTTTTATCAGTTATTTATCTCTTACTGTGTTTTACACAAATTAAACTTTATCCTACATATTTATTTATCGAACAACTCATAGCACATGTAGTTTTGTCTATAGTTTCTGGCATCCATTAGGGGGTCTTGAAACATATCCCTGTAGGATGGACTACTTTATGTCTTTCCCAGTCTAAGGGCAGTAAATACTGCTGGCTAGATGAACGCATGAGTGTTATTAGTACATGGATTAGGACTCCGGCTGTGGTCAGGCAGATGGTCTGCTAAGAGAGATTCACAAGGATAAGGTGCCTTAAAAGCCTTTTAAAACTCCCTCAAAAAATCTTTTAAAAACTCCCTTAAAAACCTTTACATGCTCCTGTCAGATTACTGGTATTCAGTCCTTCCATGTCATCAGAAAAGTACGTCAGAATTTCTAGTTTTATTTAGACCATGTTACTAAAGGCATAAGAATTAGGTTTAATTTTCAGCTACAGAAACCTTTTCCAGCCTGACTTTTAGCATTTCCAAGTCTTTGAAAGCTACACCTCAAGGCCACCATGACTAGTGATCGTGCAGACCTCAAGGACACAAGGATCACACTGATACCTTGTAGTTTGCGTGGTGCTGCTTGCAGATGTTAATTCCAGTGTTACAGAGACAAAGCTGCCTATGGATTGTAGTAGTGTTTGGTTGCCCCAACATCATGGTAACAGGCAAAGAACAGAGATAGCAAGGACTTAGTGGTCTTCAGATTTCAGTCCAGACAAGAAGGTGCATGATAGTAGTGCTAACTAGCTTTGAGAGAGTTACGTGTTTGCCTCTCACTGGAGAACTATTCCTCATGTTTCTCCTTAATACTGTTTTAAGTGCTGTCTACATGATCCTGTCCTTACGGAACCCTCAGGCAATGAAAGAAAACAGACATTTACTAGTATACATACGTACAAATTTAAAGTACAGTTTGAAACTGAGGATGGTGGAGATGGAAGGAGAAATTAGTTCAAGGCTAGCTTGAGCTACATAGGAAGGCTGTTGTCACAAGGCTGTGTCAAAAGCCTGCAAATGAGCAGCCATCACCAAAACTCTTAAGAGAATATCATGCACCACAGGTAATGAGAGGAAATACAGTGGCAGGAGGCCTGGGGCCTCTTAGAGAGAGTGAGGTCTCCCACTTTGTCCTGTGGTTTTATTAGCAGCTCTCAGCCTCCTGTCAAGACTGTAGGAGTGTGCACATTGCTGTGAAGTTCAGGAGAGTCAGAGGTCACTTAGAGAGTGACCGTTACTGTTCTGCTAATCTTGTTGCTCAGCACAACAGGATTTTGTTGGAAGTGGAGCCTATACACAACCAGGATATCTAGTGGCTGATGCATGACAAGGAAGGGGCAGCGCTATTGTAGTCTCTATGGCTGAAGAATAGGCAGATATTGATGGTGGCTTCAAACTGTGCTGATACTAGGAATTCTGGGAAGTAGTAGCAGCAGTATTAGAGATGAATTTTACCTTTTGGTGAACTGTTTTGGTTTTTTTTTTCTTCATATTACTAAGTCTTTATGAAGTCAAACTGTCTGCAAACAACCAGGGAGAAAAGCTCTTAGTGTGTCAAGAAGAGTAAGTTCTTCTGACTTGAGATTGCAGATCTATCTATCTATCTATCCATCCATCCATCCATCCATCCAGACATATATCTCTCTATATATCTGTTTGGGCCTACTAATGTAGCAATGTGGTTGATAGCAGAGCTTCATACTATATATACATACATATATAAAGTGTAACATTTTATATATTGCTAACAATTTGGAATAGTCAAGTTGTATATAATGGTCCTCTTCTGTGGAATATGAGCAAATGCTCAGAGTTTCTTCATTCTCTTCCATTATAAGTGTATGTACTTTCCATGGATGGAAACTCAATGGATGCAGAAACCAAAAGGCTTCTTGAAAGTCTTTTCTGAGAAATCTGTCAGTGCTAGACATCTCCATTTCTCAACCACAGCACCTGGATCTTGGTGTGTCGGTCCACTTTGATTATTTAGTGACTGAGTCTGTCTGGGGGTTTCTTCAGAATGGAATGTGTATCCTTAGCTAATGAGTTAGTGGAGTGGGGAGTGGCTCTTCCTGACTCTGCTCTCTGCCCTGGAAAGCAGCTTCTCAGAGTATGGAACAAACCTGCTGCTGTTGCAGGGTCAAACCCTGTTTCTGAACTCCCTGATGGAAATAGGGGTGAGAGCACTATGTTTCAGTTTCCACAGGTCACTGGAATTCCCTTCTGACGGTGAACCCCCACATTTGAACATTATATGATAATATTTCCCTGACCGAGAACATCAGAAGTGTGTACAGCCCATTCTAGAGCCATAGCTCTTGCTTAGAAATAGGACCTGAAAGTGACTTACAGCTAGCTGTGTTTTGTTTTCATTTTTTCCCGTCTAGCTTTTGATAACCCTTTCAGAGTTGGCAGTTTACCTTTCTGTTCTCCATGGGACAAATGGTAGAACTGTGAGGCAGAAGAAGAACAGGAAGGAAGAAGGATTTTTCACATTTTGCAAGGTATTTTAATGGCTGGGATGACATGCCTGTTTAGCATGTGCAAGGCTTTTGGTTGAGTCGGGTACTTTGGTACTGTGAGGATTTTAAGATTTTTTTTTTTAACACTTTTATTTATTTATTTAATTATTTGCCTTGGTGTTTGCCTGGAACTGAAACTACAGACAGTTGTGAGCTGCCATGTGGGTGCTGGGAATCAAACCCGGGTCCTCTGGAAGAGCAGACGGTGCTCTTACCCGCTGAGCCATCTCTCCAGCCCCCGGATTTTAAGATTTTAAGACAAGGATGTTTGATCTGTTTGTGAAAGAGTTCTAAAGAAAATGAAAAGACAGTGAATTATTTCTTTTGCAATCTTCTAACTAAGAAATTTGCTGATTCTGTTGTCAGCTCTGTGGGGCCTTCATTATAGATTGTCTAAAGAGATAGGTAGTTCAGTGGAGACTCAGAAACTTTGTGCCCAGGACTGGCTAGTAACCAACTTGATTGAGCCACCTTTGCCCTCAAGGTTCTGCTGGGCACCCTGAGATTTAGGATGGTCCTGGAGGGTGAGAGACATAGTTTTTAGGAAAAGCTTTGGTGTTTATTTCATTCTGTGCAAAATGCTTGGCATAAAGCAGGATCTCAGAACATTTTGCTGCATAGTACCTTTGAGTGGTCTTCCATAAGTGAGGATGTGATAGGTTTAGAATGTACTTTCCCAGGAAGGGACTTCTTCTGAGAGCAGAATAAAGGGATTGAGCTCCTTCTGTCTCCTGCTGCTGATGCCATAGCCCAGGCTATATGTGCAAGTGATGCTTATTTTACTGCACAGATCATAAATGAATTTGTTGTGTTTCTGTAAAATGAGAAAGGATGATCAAGGAAAAGCTGCTTATAAATCAGCCAAAAAAAGGCCACAGACACTAACTAAAAGGAGTACATACATCTCTGTGAGGTGGCCTAAGGCTACATGTCTTCTCAGGGTGCATGGGAAGACCAGCTGGGCACTAGCCAGCTCTTTGAAGAGTGAGAACAGGCAGGTTGTGTAGGTAGGCGCTCAGGCTGTCTCAAGCACACATACTCATCTTAAGATTATGGATTTAGTGATATTGCGGAACAGAGCAGGTTACAACTGGCAAAGGGAAGAGTTGTTTGGCCATGGAAGTAAGTTGATTTATGAAACAAGCATTACAGAAGAAGCTACACAAGACAAAGCAAAGCAGTGGTACAGACAGAACAATGCTGAACTTCACCTTGGCTACCTGCTCTTCTTTGTGATGTGACTTGGGGCTCTAGCAGCTACTGTAGATCTCTGGATCTCTGTTTCCCAACCTGTTCGAAGGGTAAACCATTTCTTTTGCTGGGACAAAATGAGATAACCTATACAAAGCTACCATCATAGTCTCAGACACTCAAAAAATTAGTGCTAAGAAAACCCAGGTCTTATGTTTTAGTGTCTTACAGATTAGTTATAACAACATAGGTTGGGCATGGAGGACTTAATTCAAGTCCTATGCATGAGTTAGGATCTACTCACAGAATTGAACATGACAGGAAAGATAAGGTGCACTACTATACAAAAATTGTTTGGAGAATAATGCCACCACAAAATTGTTCTAAAAGTAAATCTTGGAAAGTTATTATTTCTGAGCTTTAAAAAAATGCTCTTCTATGATGATAAACTCTTCTGGTATGCTATTTTTAAAAACAACACACAGGTGTATTTTGAAAATACACCTGACCAAAGGTGGTTAAGAATTCCACACATACTACTCTACTAGTTTATAAAGATCCCAAAATTTAGTGTATATAAACTTATGATTTTACAAAACAAAAACTTTAAATAAATCAATTTATAAGGTAGATTCACAAAATCAATTCTAGAATTTCGGAAAAGGATCCCTCCCACACTTAACACATATTTAAGAAGCATGCACAGAAACATAGTGATATTAAAATGTCTTTTTCAAACCCACAAGGCAACATTGCAAGCTCCACCCTTGTTATATAAGCTGGAATCTAACCATTCTGGTCTTCAGTTAGCTCCCACCTGCTTACTTCATCCTATACTGATGATAGACTTTGTGATTTCTAAACAAAAAGATGTAACCAAGTTCCTAAATACTTGGCTCCTATTTGAAAGTGACTGGTAAGATATTCAGATTTAGCCCTTGGTTTAAATAATGCAGTTTCCCCTATTTGTTTAACTTTATTAGTATATAGTAGTATCAAGCGCCCCCCCTCCCCCACTATTGCATAGGCCTTTCTTAGTTTGTTCATAAGGTTGGTACTTTGTATTCTCTTCAGGGCCAATATTCTGCCATGTAATAGTATTTCTTGTAATCAGTAAAGCCAAAAGGAAACTACTGGGCTTTTTACAATGCTCTGTTGGCTGGGGATATTACTCAGTGTACAGTCCTCGGTAAGTAGCACAAATGAGGCCCTCTGTTCAATCCCAGAACCAAAAACGGCAATAAATTTTCTTTCTGCTCCTCATCAAAAGAAGGGGAAGGTGAAAGAAAATGTGTCCTTTGGTTTATGGTGGTGATAATGCTACCTAGTTAGAAAATTCAATTCAGAGGCAATCCAAAGACTCTGAATCCAAGATCCAGTCACACAGGAGATGGAGACAGCCACAGTCCTCAGGGAAAGTCAAAGTGCTAAGTGGAAATGAGGCACAGAAAAAACATTTACTGTGAACTAGCCACGCCTCAGATACACATTCTGATCCAAGACAACTGAGAGCCCTCTGGGCTGAGGTAACTTTAAATCACAGCACCCTCTTGGCTAACCTCATCTTATCAATTTGATTTCTTTTATATTCCATGGTCATTTCTCAATTCCCCACACCGAATGCTGTCACTCACTCTTCACAGCTTACTCACCAGATGTTCATCATTGTTCCAGAACTCCTCTTCCCCCAGCAGGCACTGAAGAGCTGGGTTGTCACTCACTGCTCCAGCCTCATGCCACTTCCATATTGCTAATCATCTGCCAGTGTCTAATAGTGTCTGCAAACTGGAACTGTGACTCTAACAAACAATGGATTTAACAGACCTGAGGCCAATGTATGCCTCTGGGCTTAACTCCCTAAGGAAAATCTCTTGGTTTTCATTCAGGTTGCCATAGGGAGGGAGGCTGATCCAGGCTTATAGATGACTTGACCAGCCTGCAGTTAACTCTCAACACAGAAGAAGAGTACACAATTTCTAGGAAGGCTGGTTGTCAGTAGTGGTAGATGCTCCATAATTGCTACATTTGTCTTCAGGTGTCTTCTCTATAGAAAATGTTATTTCTATTCTCAGAATGGCTTTTAGGGAAGATTCTAGTCTTCACTATTAAACACAACCTTTAGGGAAGAAGGTTGGTGAGATGGCTTAGTGGGTTAAGACACTTGCTATCAAGCCCAGATACTTGAGTTCCATTCCCAAGACTCACATGGCAGAAGGAAAGAACTAATTTCCAAAAGTTGTCCTCTAGACTTCTAATCTCCATGTCATTCTCTATGGCATGCAGGATGTGGGCATGCACACTTACAAATGTTAATAAATACTAAGTATTGGTCTGGAGAGATGGCTCCGCAGTTAGCCCACGTTAGAGTCCCAGCATCCATGTCAGGTAGCTCACAAACCTCCTATAACTCCAGCTAAGGTATCTGAGGCCTCTGGTCTCAGTGGATCCATGCATTCATGTGCACATACCCACATTTGCACACCTAACAAGAGAGAATGCTCTGTTTTTCTATATGTGGATATAGCTTTAAGCAAATGGACATTAAAAATCAGGTAGCTGAGATGATAAAAAGATCAGTTCAGCTAAGAGCTATATCTTCACCTAATGCTGTCTCCCTGTTAGTCAGGCACATGCCTTGGAACTTGGGCCTTAGAGGTTCTTTTTTTTTTTTTTTTTTTTTTTTTTTTTTTTTTTTTTTTTTTTTGATCCAACATTTTTAATCAGTTTCACTCTGGGTAGCCAGAGAAGGGAGACCTGAAAGACAAGAGAAGCTAAGTGAGGGGGACTCCTGGCCTTTCGCCTTGTCAGTCTTGTGGCTTGGAAAGTAGGATTTGTAGGGGGAAAGGAGAGTGTTATGTAGCCTGGGATGGCCTCAAACTTGCAATGTAGCCTAAAATGACATTAAACTTTTAATCCCTTTGCCTCCACCTCCCAGTGTTGAGATTACATGCATGTGCCACAGCTCCTGGATTATGAAATAGAATATTGAACACAATCTATGGACATCTAAAAGACCTCTACCCAGGTGGATCCATGAACAGGATTTCCAGTCTCTTGAGGTTCTGCAGATATCTGGTGTTTTCTCTATCTGACCTTGGAAATTGAGGACTAGGTTATAGAACATTCGGTTCAACTCCTCCCCAATATATTCACATCAAGTTTCTTTTGCATTTTGTATAAGACACAGCCTCCCTGCACTGTTTGGTGGCACATGCCTATAATAAAGATATATAAATCATACATACACATAAGTCAAATGAACAATCCCCTAAACCTATCATATAAATCTGACACTAGTTGATTTTAACTGTATAAAATTTCCAAATGAATTTAGAAGTTTCACTCTGGCCCAGGCTGGCCTCAAATTCCCAGCAATTCTCCTGCTTCAGTTTCTTCCATGCTAGGATTACAAACATTGAGTCACCACACCTGGCTTAGGGCACTGTGAGTTCTGACTCAAACATTCTCCAGGTAAATTTTGAGACAGATAGATGTCCTTTCTCTCTGGAGCATATTCTCAGCACCTTTACTGAAGTCTTCAGAAAGGCAGCAGATATCCGCATCACAATCATGACATCTACTGATTGCAACTGGACTATCTCAGGAGAGGAAGGAGCCTCTTTCATTGATGGGGTAGGCTGTATGGGGGCTAGTCTTCCTGATAGAGCAGAGGTTGGACTGAACCAGAGGCTGAATTATCCACAGCCTTTGCCAGGATTGCTACTTCCTGTCCCTTGCTGGGACTACACTCCTGTAATCTAAAACTGGAGGAGGCAGATGGAACTCAGAGAGGGTGCTTCAACTGGAAGGGAGAACCAGAAGCCTTTTCTACAAGATCTGAAATTTCCAGGCACTCTGATCTTTATAGTCCAGAGGGTCCATGGGGTTGTAGGTGAATTTCCAGGTGCCTGTGGGATCTTTGAATTCCAGGCTATCTATGGGGCTGTAGGTGCTGTAGCTCTGGCCTGACAAGGAGGTGGGGGATTGGGCCAGGGATGGCCCCACTGAGGGGCCTGAGAGAGGGCTGAGAGCTGGACCCCCCAGCTGGGGCACCATAGGGGAAAGGTAGGGATCCAGCCCACTGAAATAGGAACTTGGAGATGCATAAGCCGAGGGGAAAGAACAGAAAGCAGAGGCAGGATAGGTCATGGCATAGGGGGCTGAGGTGAGAGAGGGCCCTGAGGCCACCAACCCAGCTCGCTGGGCCTCAGGCAAAGGAGACTCTGAGGCTGGACTCCAAATAGACACAGTGGCCACTGCCGTGGTGGGTGAGCCTGAGGGGCCAGGCAGAGATGGGCTGTAGGAATCTGAGATGCCCAAAGGGTCTGTACAAACATCCGTGGAAGGTCTTGGGGATGTGCCTGTCTTCCTCTTTGCAGGACGAGCCTTGGCCTGTCCCCCCGGGGGCTGCTGCTGCTGTTTCTGCTGCTGCCACTGCTGCCTGCATTTTGCCCTGCGATTCTTAAACCAGACCTGGACCCTGGACTCTGGCAGATTGATCTTGAGAACCACTTCCTCTCGAGCATACACATCCGGGTATTGGGTCTTGGAGAACAGGGCCTCCAGCTCCTCCAGCTGGCTCCTGGTGAATGTGGTTCGTCCTGCCGCTGCTTCCTAGGAGCACCTGCCTAGAGGTTCTTTTTAGTTCTATTATTGTTTAGTTTATTAACTGTTCCTTGTACCTGTGGAGTAATGCATACTTCTTTACTGGAAAAAGAGGAATGACAAATATTACTGGGATAATGCGAGTAGAGGGAGGACAAGTAAATAGCAGATAGTACTGAGAAACCATGACTAGTCCAGGCAGATTCCAGATAATACTGATATAATAACTGTTATACCAGTAGTGGATGGTACCAAATAGTGCTGAGACAATATGACTAGCACAGTGGATACCAAATAGTACTGAGATAATATGTATAATGAGTACAGATATCAAATAGATGCTTTATGTGTTTTGTTTCCCAAAATGAGAATAAAGAAAACCAAAATGTTGTATAATTTTGAGTGTTAAAGTGTAAGGACCCACCACCCACTGACTGTGAGATTGAACCGAGTTCACTGGGTCTATGTTGTGTTTCTCTAGAAATTGAACATTGCTGTTTGGATGTGCAGGAGGCAACATTTACATAATCATGATGTTGAAAATGAAGCTGGATTGTTGCTGGCTGTGTGAAAAGACAAATATAATTCTGCGCAACCCCCCCCCCCCCCCCCAATATCTTAATGTCTTAAACCTGCTAATGTGGAGAGGATGAGAGAGTGAACAGCCTTAGCAGGTCCCGGAGGAAAAGAAGTGATGGAACATTTTTGCAAGGAGCCTAACTTCTTTTCTTTTATGTTGAGGTGTCCACAAGTACTAGGTAATGCTGTTGAAATGAACAACAGCTAACCAATTGAAGAGCTAAAAATAGTACAATCAAATAAAAGTAGATATGAATTGGAGGTGAAGTGTGAATGAGTTCAGTACAGGGAGGCAGTGAGTCAGTGGTGCCGTCAGAGGTTGTAGTCTCCAGGTGTAAGCCTCTTACTAAGCTGATAAGTGCAGAAAGACACTGAAGCCCATAATGACGGAAGGAGTGGAAACGAGAGCAAAGGTCAAGGATGCCGACTTTCCACTTATTACGTTGATTCTTTTTGGGAGAACTTAACTTTACATACATGTTGATTCTTTTTGGGAGAACTTAACTTTACATACATGATTCTTTTTGGGAGAACTTAACTTTACATACATTACGTTAGAAATAGTGTATGAAGCTAGTGTATGAAGCCGGTGTGGTGGTGTGCCTTCAGTCTCAGCATTTCAGAGGTAGAGGCAGGGAAATCTCCGAGTTCTAGACCCGCCTGGTCTAGGGCCATACAGAGAAACCTCATCTTTTTTTTTTTTTTTTTTTTAAAAAAAAAAAGAAAGAGAAAAATAGTGTATGAAAAGTGTTTTGTCAATTGTATATTTGCAGTATCAAGAATAATTTTTCAAGAAGTACTGTTGTCTCATAGCTGTTACTAGGCTACAGTTAGCACTGGTGGAAGGTTTTAGTTTAAGAAAAGCTAGGCAGTGGTGGCACATGCTGTTAGTCCCAGCAGTTGGGAGGCAGAGGCAGGAGGATCTCTGAGTTCCAGGCCAGCCTGGTCTACAGAGCAAGTTCCAGGACAGCCAGGACTGTCACACAGAAAACCCTGTCTCAAAAAACAAAGCCAGCCAACCAACCAAAACAAAAACAAACAAGAAGGCTAGAGAGGTGACTCTGTTTTCTGATATTCCAGACTATTTTTATTAAATATATAATATATCACCACAGTTCCCAGAGACTGAAAACAATACTAATTTGGGCCTGGGTGACAAACAACTTGGGTTCGTTTGAGTATTCAGAAGGTTTCATGATTGGAATGTGATCAAAGTGCTTCAAAAGTCTTTAGATACAAGAAAATAAATGACAGCAACAATAATCTATAACTCTTGTTGGAGCATGCATAATAAAGTGAGCTCTTCCCCCCCCTCCCCAAGCTCCTGCCTTCTCAGGGTCCTGCTTCCTGTTCTGAAACGCTGGATCCTTTTGGAGAGTGAAGGCCTGTGCTGCCTTTGTTTTCTCTGCTCTGAGGAGTGGCTAAGCTCAGGGGAACTGACTTCCTCCCAGGAACTTCCTGAAAGGGGAAATCTAGACTTTTCTGTATGAACATTCTAAATGCCTGTATGTTAAACAATGACCACAGCGGTTGTTTTTCTAAAGATACTTGGTTTTGGTTTGACCTTGGGAAGCAGCATAGTTGTGTTCATGGCGCCTCCAGGTGGGAGACGAAGGAAGAGTCACAGTGGATCTGAAGTGAATCATTTGGTTCTATCAATTTGCCTTTAGATTTGGTCTGTGTGCTTTTAGATGTTCAGTGCACTGATGGAACCAGGGACCTTTCGCACTAATGGCTGTGTGCCAGTGTCTCAAGGAAGCAGTGTAGTATAAGGATTTACGAACAAAAATTATCCAGTGTTTCTCTTTGTCTCTCTGATCTAATTGAACAAACAGATGAACTCTTATTTTTGAGATAAAAGGTTAAAGAGAATGTTCTAGCTGAAAAAATCCATCTAGTAATTGTATCTAGTATCTGTGTGTTCTCTATCAGGCACTGATTTAGTGCAGAGCTTGTAAAGTGAAATGCCTCTGAGATTCAGGCAACACTGGGTAGGGCTGCGGCTCTTGTTGAACTTTGAATGTGTGTAGAGAGCAGTTTTTCCTGTGCAACAAACAGTTTTCTTTAATGTAAAAATCTTTCTTTTTAAGTGTTACCCAGTAATAGAAAAATTTAAAACTACTGTTCAGAACTTTAAAAAGTCTGTTATGTAGACAAAGTTCTCAGGCTTACAATTTTCACTTATGGTCAGGACTTAGGTTTTCTTTTTATTGCTAGTA
Organism: Sigmodon hispidus; assembly: GCA_004025045.1. NCBI lineage: Eukaryota > Metazoa > Chordata > Mammalia > Rodentia > Cricetidae > Sigmodon > Sigmodon hispidus. The sequence continues at coordinate 140,935 of PVIH01002267.1, forward strand.
ATAGGAACTTAATTATCAAAATAGTTTAAGTTATTATCCAAGATTTGTTTAGAGCACTTAAATGACTTTTGTTTGGCATAATACAAAATTTCATCATAGTTACTTAATCTTTAGTTACTTGAAAATATGAGTAATCTATATACAAAATATTTTGCAAAATTCAGTGGGTGCATTCTGAAGCACTATCTGGGCAAGGCTATGCTGTTTGAGAGCGAATGACACACTGTGCTATTGGAGAAGACTTACAGAGGCTGGTCTTTTTATTATAGAGGCTGTGCTTTAGCGCGAGTAACCCCATTTGCTGTGGAAGAACGTTTTACTCTCTGCAGCAAAGGACAGTGAAAATATGTACTCCTGAGTAGTTTTATATGAATTACTATGAGAGATTAGAACAATTAGCTTGTAATTTGTATTAATTAAGGCTTACCATGAGTAATTTAGGTTGAGCCATCATATGTGTATTTCATCATCACAGAGAATCCTCTGGCCTAGGGGTATATATAGATGTGATCTATGAAAGCAGACCTGGCGCCAGGAAGCCTCAGACTTTCTAAAGCACAGCTCCTGGCTTTCTTTCTCCTTCCCCTCTCGGTCTTGAGAAGTCAGGGGCTGTTCTGTGCCTCAGCTTTGCTACCTGTCACTTGGGCATGGTTGTACTAGTGCCCAAGAGCATAGTGAGTGGGCTCTTAAAATTCTTGATACAATGTCTGTCTGGCACATGGTAAGCATGAGGTGTTTTCTGGGGTTTTTGTTTCTTTTTATCTGTAGAGCTCTGTCTGGTCAGGTTTAGGTTAGTGTCTTGCAAGTTCAGAGCAGAATATAACTGACTGCACTCATGGAGTAGAAGCTCACATCCCTAGGACACTTTGGAGTCAGTTAGAGGGGCAGTGGGTGCCGTTTCAGACCTTGAACTTGGAAGACCAGACTCAGTCTTACTTGCAGTTCACCTGTTCTCTGGCAGGCGGCAACGTCTTCAGTCTCTTAGAATTTCTTTGTCTGAATCTATAGTTTCTCATTCTGGGTGTGTGCTGAGTTATCAGCCACTTGGGAAGCACTGGGGGAATATGGTCAAGCAGGAATACAGTCTAAAATGCTATTAAAAATCAAGTGAAATGCAAGTGTAACTGCTATACTATTGGTTAGGTTCTTGTGGGAATCCAAAAAAACGTAGTAGTGAGCATGAAAACCAAGACAATGCATTTACATTGTCACAGCCCCCTCCACCAAGATTCCCTGAAACAGTGGACTGGACTCTTAGTCTCTTCGGCCCCTTCCTAGTAAGTTGTTGCTCTGCATTGGCAGCCATTGCTTACACACGGACGGCCTCCTTTTGGGGAATACTTGCTCTGAAGTAAGTGATCAGCAATGATGGGGACATACCCTGACCTCCAGAGCTTTGCACAGAGGACAACAGGGTCCTGGTAGGAAGGTCAGGTCTCTGCCCCACTCTGGGTTGCTTGTATGAAAGCAACACTCAGAGGAACAGCTCATCTCAGATTTTCTTTAAAGAAAAATCCTTGTTCATTGTGATTTATGTGTTCTTTACATGAAATTTAGAATCATCTGTCAACTTCTAAAAAATAATTTCTGTTGTTATTTTGAATGTGATTGTGCAAAATATATAAATTTTGTTAATATAGAGTATTCTAAATATATAAATTAGTAGCACCTTGACAGTCTAGGAAGGTGGTGGTGGTGGGGTGTGTGTGTATCTGTGAGGGAGTGGTAGTGGTGGGGTGTGTGTGTATCTGTGAGGGGGTGGTATGTGTGTGGTGTGTGCTATGTTCTTTGTGGTGAGTCTTTACTTTTAAAAACACTTTGTTTTTTTCTAACCCCTGTAAGTAAAATTTGGTAGTTTTATTATCCAGGTCTTAAACATTTCCTGTTAAATTTATTTCTAGACAATTTAGATTTGCTTTTGACTGCTGTGGTGAATAGACTATTCTGAAATTGATTTTTGTACATAAGTGAATTTATGAATCCGGCTTTTGAATTGCTTGAGAGTAAGGCCTGACATTGCCTGTGTTTCTTATGTTGTGGATAAAAGGCAAAATTGAATATGAAAAACTTCTATTTTTCTTTTATTCTGCATTAGATTATAAGATATGTTCTGGTCTTTATTCATTGTGGTATCCCTCCTACCTACTTTAGGATTTACTTTGAAAATTACTTGTACAATATTTCATATCTTTCTATCTCTGTAACATTTTTTTTCAGCTCGTTCTTTAAAAAAAGAAATTATTATTTCCGAGTAATAGTGCTGTTATTTCTAATATTTGTCTTTTACCTTCTTATCTGATAGCATTTCTGCTTTCTCTTATTAAAATTACTTTGACCAAAACTTGAATTTGACGGACTTGCCTTTATTCTACTTGGAGGTAGAAGCTTTAGGGCACTCTGGCCCTTATTAACTTCATGAGGACAAATGCCGGAGAGATACAGTGTTTGAGAAAGGCCTTTTCATTACTTACTTATTCGCTTTACTTTTTTATTACACTAAAGATTATTTTTGGGCAGAGTGTGTGACTCAGTGGTCATACAGTTGCCTAGCATGCTGGAGGCTCCAAGTTTGAACCATAGCACTACAGAGTAAACTACAGGGCTGACTTTGGACTTGCTTCTGTGGTCCAGGTTGGCTTCTGCTCTTGCTCCCACCCCCATAGTGAAGGATCATAGGCATGCTCCATCTCATCTGGTTCCTTTTACTCTTCAAGGGTGATTTTGCATTAAAATCAAGAATACTCAGTACATACACATTTTCCCCATCCTTGGCTTATAAGATAATTTTTCTGTATTCTCATTAGAGTGACTAGAGTTATTTTGCAATACAATCAGGAATAGAGTCAGTATATATATATATATGTATTATTCTTCCAATATTGACTAATGTAGTAACTTATTTCTCTTTAATTTTAAGAGATTCTTGAATCATGAGAATAATCTCTATAATGCTCTTATTGAATTTATTTGCTGTTTTCTTGTGATTTAAAAATTCTATTTATAAATTAGATTTTCTTTTTTTAAATTTTATTTTATGTGAATTGGTGTTTTGTGTGCATGCATAACTGTGTAAGGGTATCAGATCTTGGAATTACAGACAGTTGTTAGCTGCCATGTGGATACTGGGAATTGAACTCAGGTCCTCTTAAAGAACAGTCAGTGCTCTTAACTGCTGAGCCTTTTGTTTTGATAAAACAATCTGTAGGGTGTTAAGGGTTTTTGTTTTGTTTTTCTTTATGTGTCATGAAAAGTATACGTTTGTAGGAAATACTTGGCCCTTAAAGTTTTGGTTGGATGTACCTGTCAGACTGTTCAAGTGTGAATCTTTTGTTATTCATCTTTTTATACTATTTGTAGGAAGAAAATTGGGAGTGTGGCAGATGACCAGTAGCAGCCAGAAGACCTGATTTTCTTGCAGTCTTTATAAACATTCTTTGGTGGCACATGTTTTTAATTTCAGTACTCAGGAGGCAGAGTCAGGTGAATCTCTGTGAGTTAGAGGCCAGCCTGGTCTACAAAATGAGTTCCAGGACAGCCAAAGAAACCCTGTCTCAAAGTAACAAAACAAAATAAAATAAAATAAAACAACCCCCCACAGAAAACAAATCACCATTCTGGTGTATGTCCATTTAAGCTTCTATTTTTTAGCAAGTGTGTGTTATTCTGAATGATTTTCTATGTGATTATAATAAATTGATCATTTCATGAGTTTCATAATCTTTTGTTTTATAAATATGTGATTATTTAACCACCTCATTGGTGATTAATGTTTTCATTTTGCTTCATTGTAAAATGTTGAATGATCCTGTAGCCATCAATGCTTAAATTTTTTCACATTTTTTTCTTCTGGTGCTTTAGTTCTATAGATGCGATTTCTGGATTCAAAGCCCATTTTGTGCAATTGCATTCCAGAATGTTTAATTTATACAACATAAGAGTATCCTTTGCTCTACTAACACTGATTTCTTGAGGAAAATAACCCGATGATAGTTTAGCCTAGGACCATGGGACTGTCTCTTTGAGATACAGACATGAGAAACCTGGGCGAGGGGCACTGACTTTCACGAGGGTAATGTGATGTGCTTCACTTCGGTTGTTTGGACAGTAAGGGGATCTAAAGTGTGGGCTCAGGCCACATTCCTGCCTGATAGCTAAGTTCCATTGTCTGCTCCATTAAGTAATATCAGGGAGAAGAATGCAGATTTGGAGTAATAACTTTAAACTTTGGTTTTTAAAATTCAAAATAAAATTTTTCTATGTATAAGAAAAGGTTTAGGTAATTGTGGGAATTCAATCAATTCAGCCAATGGCATTGGGATAACTAGTCCTATGGGCGTGGTTTTCTCTGGTTTGTGACCACATAAGAACCTGGTGGTCACAGCACCCGTAGTGTGGCTTGCAGCTGGTTCTCATCACCTCTGGGCAGAACATAGGACAACAGCAGCTGTCATTCAGGGAACACAGCAAACAAGCTACAATCTGAAGTTAAAAATGAGTAATTGATGGCCTGTTTTTAGCTTTCTTCTGGAACGGAGCTGTGGATGCTTTCAAACAATTTGTGGTAAGATTTGGTTGAATCTGGAAGTGCACAAGCTCAGAGCTAGAGTACAAGTCTCATTTTATTTCTAATTTTCTTTAAAAAAATACTTAGAAATTTAGGTTTATCAGTTTCCTGAATGTATATCACCTATACCATGTGATACGTGTCTGATGTCAGTAGAGGCCATTTGATCCCCTACAACTGGAATTAGAGATGATTGTGAGCCATGAGCTGAGTGTGGTTCATGGAGTTAGTGATGTCTGTAAGCTGAGAACTGAACGTTGTGCCTTCTGAGATCAGCCTGTGCTCATAACCCTGAGACGTCTCTCTAGCCCTTGTCTTTGTTTTGTTTGCCACACCACAGTCTGTATGTTTAAGAGCACCATAGGATGGGAAGAGGGTAACTTCCATCACTCCGAGGTTTTAACTGTGGCTAACACTACTGTCAAGCTGCTTCTTTTAGTACTAGGTGTCTTTGACTTTGTGGTTAGTTCTTGATTTTGAGGCAGGGCTTCATTATATAGCTCAGAGTGGCCTGGAACTTATGGTTCTTCCACCTCAGCCTCCCACATACTGAAATCAGGATACACCTCTTCCCCCACCTTGCCTGTGGCATTGCTTTTTTTTTTTTGTTTGTTTTAACAATGTGTCAGAGTGGGTGAGAATAGTGTGCCCAGGGCAGAGTTGATGAGGGTGGCAGTAGGTAAATAAAGATAAGGTGGAGGAGACAGGAGTCAGGTTTAATAACCAAGTTCAAACCTTGAGCTCATGAAATTCATAAAGAAGTTGAAAGTGATTTAGAGAAATGAGTACTGTTTCTACACATGGGGAATACATGTTTGCGACCGAGAAAACACTCCTTTTATTTTTAGTTTGTAGGCCCTTGTGTTTGCTTAATGAAAAGATGAATGTGATCCTGTAAAAGAACTGTCTCTGATTTTCCAAAAGATCTTTAGCATTGGACTGTGATATGGCTAGAAAATAAGCTGGGTTAGTTTTCAGTGTTGTCTATACCATCAAAATCTATTCCGCTGTGTGATTTGAAAAACTTAGTTAAATTACTGAAACCCACAGCAAACTCAAAATGCGTGTATTTGTTAGTATGATTTATGTTTTATATGCACTAGTATAATCTGTCTGTTACTATTTTTCTAAATTTTGGATTGTACATTTCTTTTTTTTTTAATGACTTTTTTTTTTTTAAACTTTATTTTTATTTTTTTGCCTTGGTGTATGCCTGGAACTGGAACTACAGACAGTTGTTAGCTGCCATGTGGGTGCTGGGAATCGAACCCGGGTCCTCTGGAAGAGCAGAGGGTGCTCTTAACCGCTGAGCCATCTCTCCAGCCCCCGGATTGTACATTTCAATGACTGCTTCATGGGCATCTTTTACGACTTTCTGTTTACACATTGGTCTTTTTTTTTTTTTTTTTTTTTTTTTTTTTTTTTTTTTTTTTTTTTTTTTTTTTTTTTAATTCAGTGTCAAATGGTAAATCTGTGCATACACCAGGCTAGTTGTATAGGAAGCAAGTCCTAGATGGTAAGCAGGCTACTCTGTAGGTTTAAATTGGAAGCTTTGATGGTTGCACTAACTTTAAGTCCAGCAGAAATTCTTAAATTGTTGCTTTAAGTCCCTGCATGGTAATTTGGATGAATTAGGACAGGAATCACAGGAGTATGAAATCACAGGAGAGTCGCAGTTGTGTTCTGCACATACAGGTGGCAAGGCCAGAGCATGGGGAGGGGTGGATGAGACTGAATCGACTGCTTGGCTGGGTTCTCAGTCCAATCTAAATGATGATGCATACCAGACCATCAGTGAGCTTCAACGGGTAAATAGGCATTCATTCTCTCCCCCCCCCCCCCCCATGAGGAAGAATGGTCCTTCTATGGTTTTTAGAAGATATTTCCACATGTGCAGTAACGTTGCCAGGGAGCAGCTAGGCACAGTCCATTAGAGCCTGTTGACTAATGTAGGCGTGTTTGTTGGCTCCATCACTTCCCCAGGCACCCTGGAAGCAGTCACTTGCCTATAGAAGGTGATTTCTTCAAACCCCACTTTTGGGTTACTCTGCCAGTAGTAATCTAAGTGTAACTCTGCAGGCTTGGGAGCTCTCTACAAGTTCTCGTTAAGAAACTGGCTGGATATATTAGTGCCTCTGCTTTGGCAATCAGCATTGCCTTTCCTTTGCTTTGATACACTTACTAAGATTAATTTAAAATGAAATGTAATTGGAAGCCAATTGCATTTGATGGTCAGACCTATTAGATTGGAGCGGTGCTGTTGATTGGGAAATGGGAAGCACTGAGATAGTGTCTGGGAAACACATTAAATATATCACATGCCACTGCCCATCTAATAGCCTGATTTAAATGACTTTTTTCTCTTTGCTATTTGGTTGTTCCAGATAGACTATGTGATCCAAGAAAGCCTAAGGCAAAAAGAACACTTACTCCTCATGACACATTTATTTTCATTTGGTTAAGAATTGGAAAACAGTTAAAAGGAAATCTTTAGTTTTTGACTCCTTTAAGTCACCGTTTGAATTTAGTGGTTCATTTAGCTTCTGGGACTTAATTTAATCTGAGTTAGCCCTAAAGTTTGTCATATTAAGTAAATAATATCTTTGATATCTTTGTTTATGCTTTTTTTTATAGTTCCAGTTTCTTATTTAGATTGATATAATTTATATAACCATTTAAAAGTATAAAACTTTCCAGTTAGACTAACTGTAGAATTGCAAAATGTAATTGTAGTACACAGTTCATTTGGTTAGCTGCGATGTGGGTGCTGGGAATCGAACCCGGGTCCTCTGGAAGAGCAGAGGGTGCTCTTAACCGCTGAGCCATCTCTCCAGCCCCCACAGTTCATTTGGTAAGTTCATAAGAATTGTTCAGCTATCACTGTTAACATCATTTGGTATGTTATTACCCTACAGAACCACACACAACAGCAGCCACAGCCCTGTCTTCCTTCTCTACCCTACATGGCCAATTGATTTGATTGCTGTGGACTTTTCATGTAAACAGAATCAGCTTGTTTTTTCTGTGTTGGGATCAGTCGACTTTATAAAGTTTATCTATGTTTTAGTGTATTTCTTTGCTTTGTATGGTCTAAAAATGTTGCCAGTAGTTCAGCAGGGGTTGTGTGTGGTTTCATTAACTCCTCTAAGATCCATGATTGGCTGTTCAGGCAGTCACAGCTGCTATGAGTTTGTTATGGTATGTCATGGCTTGAATATAGCATTTCAAGTCTCTTCTGCCCTTAGAGGAGGTGGCATAAATAATGTCTCTAATGCTAAATACTTAATTCTTATTTGTTCTAAAAATTGTGAACAGCTACGAGTCTCAGCACTTACCACTCATTGCACAGAGACCCTTTTCTGTCTGTGCCAGGTTCTGGTTCAGTGATGACGTTTGCTTGTGGAAGAAGCATCTGAGACCCCTCACCTGCCACAGTCGGGTTCCTTGCTGGCTGGGGGCAGAAGTTCACTGCTGCTTTTAGTTTGAATCTTGTCTTCCCTTTTTCCTGAAAAAAGCTGATTGGCATATAGTTAGATCTGTCAACATTTATATGGAGACTCCTGACATTTTTAAAAATACTTGGCTTTGAATAATTTTGAAATACTAAATGCTGTTCAACATAGGAAGAGGAAAAAATAAGTGATTATCATTATGAAATAAAATAAAAAAGGAATCCATCAGTGAATAAAAGAAATACACTGTACCATACAATTTTGATAAAAATATTTTAAACTGACTCAAGGTATTTCCTGAAAACCTTGAAACTTTTCCTGAAGAACTCAAGGTATTTCATAGAGATTAGATTTGCAAATGATAGTATAGTATAGAAGACTTATCCACAGAGCTATCCCTGTAAATCCTGAGTTGCTGGGCAGTCTGTTTTCATCTAAAGATTTGTGTTTTATGAGATTTTGCTGAACATTTACTTAACATAAATTTTACATTCAAGTTGTATATGAGATTGATTCATGATGAAAACCCTCTAATGATTCTTTGTATTATTAGCTAAGGAAAGAAAATATTTTACTGTAGAGTAAAACTTCTGATATTTAAACGAAGCAAGAGACCTAGAGACAATAAAGCAGCAAATTTTATGGAGTGAAATTTATTATGAATAGTGAGGAGGCTGTCACACTATGTGCATAATCATCTGGGGTGCTTCTTAGCTATTGAACTCTTTGAGATTCTGTCTCTGTATGTGTTAGGGTTATTATTGCTCTGGTGAAACATCTTGACCAAAAGCAAGTTGGGGAGGGGGCTCTATTGTATTTGCCTTACACTTCAACATTTTATTACATCATTGAAGGAAGTCAGGGCAGGAACCTGGAGTCAGGAGCTGCTGCTGAGGACTTGGAGGAGTGCTGCTCACTGGCTTGCTCCTAATGGCTTACTCAGCCTGCTTTCTTATAGAACCCAGGACCACCAGCACAGGGGTGGCCCTACCACATAGTTGAGCCTGTTCACATAGTCTAGTTAAGAAAATGTTCTACAGGCTTGCCTAAGCCCAATGGAGGGCTTTTTCTCAGGTAAGGCTCCCTCCTCTCCAGTGATCTTAGCTGTGTTAAACCACGTTAGTGTGATTCTAATGTAGGTATTTGTACATCATACCTCTGAAGTATATCAGTGCCATTGAGGCTTATGTTACACACACAGTGAAATCCTTGTTCTTTTTTCATAAGCACTGAGTACTGATGATTATTTGAGTACTTCTGAGCTAGGCAAAGGGAGGAAAACAACCAGGGGACCCAGAGGGGGCTGCAGACGGCTGCTCTTTGCATTGAAATCAGTCTGTGAGTGTGTTAATTAGGTTTTTGGTGCTGCATAAAAGGGTTAGAGAAAGTAACTTACATTTCCAGGTAACAGTCCATCATCATTGAGAGAAGTAAGGACAGGAAACTAAAGTAGAGGTCATGGAGGAGAGCTGTTTACTGGATTTCCTGGCTGGCTCAGCCTGCTTTCTTATACACCCCTGACCAGTATGTACCCAGAGGTGGCACCACACACAACAGGCTGGGTCCTCTTACATCAGTGTTAGCCCTCGGGAGGTTTGAGGACATCCAGGGCTACAGAGCGGAACACCCCCACCCCCCACCCCCCCACCCCCCGAAAAGGGAAGGGGAGGAAATGCACTACAGACTTGCCTACAGGTAATCCCACAAAGTTCCTTTCCTAAATACCCCTCTGTTTGTGTCAGGTTCATAGTGCACTAGCCACGACAGTGTGTATGCCCTGTTTTTCATAGCTGGTGCTGTTCTTCTCCTCCGTACTGGATTTGACTGGCCACTGTCTTCCCAGCTTCCTGCTAGCAGCACTGCCTGTATGGCCTCTTGCGTTTGCCTCACTTACCTGGTTGTTAATGACCTTAGATTTCGACTTACCTCAGAGGGCCTTAGATACACTGGCCAAGAAGTGGTGAGTCGGTTATAACTTATATTCCTAACCTTAGCAAATATTTTCACCTAAGTTGGTTCCTTAAAAGTTTTTTTTCTTAGTTTTACACATAGTTATTCTTTTATTAATCATTCTTGTATTTTTTCAAGTCCCTAACTACCAAAGGAAGTTATAAATTTTCCACATTAGTGAACAGGCCACAGTAATTTATAATATTACATAATCTGTCCTTTCAGCTGTGTGTTTCATGACTTGGGGCTATACATGTACTCTTCAGTTGTGTTTACCCAGTTTTAGAGCTAATCTTTATTGTTTTTGTATTGTCAGAAGGATCTATTGGGAAAATCAGATCCAGTCATACTTTAAAGATCCAAACCAGTGGCTCTCAGCCTTTGGGTTGCAATCCCCACAGGGGTTGCATATCAGATATTTATATTACAGTTTATAACAGTAACTAAATTATATTTATGAAGTAGCAATGAAGTAATTTTTATGGTTGGGGTCACCACAACATGAGGACCTCTATTAAAGGGTTGCAGCATTAGGAAGGTTGAGAACCACTGATCTAAGTCATAAAGAGATTTTGAGAAATTATAAAAAGAAGTACTAGTAACCAGCATTGACTGATAATTTACTATGTTCTAGACACCATACTAATATTAGATTTGTGTTTCACCCTTCTTAATCAGTAAGTCTTTTTATTCCTGTTAACAAAGATGAGGGATACATGTTCAGAAATGTTAATTTACTTAGATTGCCTTTAAAAAGGCAATTTGTTTTACAAATATTTAAAGTTAGCCATAGACTAGTGATACTGATCTTTTAGTAAAATGCTCACCTTGTTAAATGCATTTTCTCTGAGTTACCACACCATGTAAATTGCACAAGATGATTTGTCATATAGGCACCATGCCTTTAGAAACATGGCAAGTACCGGCCTAAATTTTCTGCCTCTCTCATTCTGGTTGTGCTAGGCCTCTGAGCAGGTCCTCCCTATAGCAGGTCCAGATTAAACTGTTCCCATTTACCCTAAAGATGCTAGTAGACAGCTGAGTGCTCACTAAGCCTGACTTCCCTAGACCCTTCAGGGATCTCTCTTAATTCTCCAGCACAAATATTTGACCCTTCTTTCACTTAGGTTATCCATAAAATGTGACTGCTTCTGAATCTGACCTAATTGGAAGAGAGCCAAATGCCTTCTCCACACTCTTAGGCCATCCTTCCTATTCACTACACACAAGCAAGAGCCATCACATTTCTGTCCATATGTAGTTCCGGCAGTTACATAGTGTGTATCACTAGGGAAAGATGCAATAGCCATATCTGTGTCAATATCATTATTATTATTACCAATTTGATTTTATACTGTCAGCATGTTTATAGTTTTGCCTCCACTAGTACCCTCAGATAGATACTTTGTTGGCTTTTATCTTCATCCACAACTGTAGGCAGATTTTATGTGTCTTGGCAGCTGAGACTATTATTAATTTTAAATGCACTGTCAATAGCTTAGACTGGTTACTAGCTAACTCTTAGATTTTAAATTAACCCATATTTATTATCTGCCTCTGCCTTGTGGCAGTACCTTCTTTCGACACAGCATATCCACCTTGTTTCTCTCTGTGCTTGCTTATGACTCTGCAGAGACTCAACGCTTCTTTCCAGCTTGCTCTCTGCCTCAAAAATCCTGCCTAGCTATCAGCCAATCAGTTTTTTTTACTAACAATCAATCAGTTTTTTTTATTCACAATGAGAGCAACACATTTTTTCCATGTACAGGATCATTCCACAGCACACAACCTTGTTTTCAACAGTACATGGTGTGAGTGGTAACCATGCACTTGCCTTTCCTCATCCATCCAGATCACTGGACCACATTCCTGGTTCAAACTCAGCATAAATGATATCTCCCTCAATATGACTTTTTGCATCATTTTGCTGTTTAATGAAATCTCTATGGTACAATTCAAGTATTACAGAACTCTTCAATCCACTGTCACTAAGGAAAGGAGATAGTGTGCCCCTGGGGCCCAGCTATGAAGATGAAGGGTTTTTTTTTTTCACTATTGAATATATGATGCAGAGATGGGTCCTCCTTCCGTCTTTTATCTGTGTGAGAGAGTTGAATGGGAGCATATTTCCCTTCTGACCCTTCTTGGGGCTTTCTGCTCTCCATTGAAGGGAGGCTGTAGTGACAAGCTTGAATTCTGAGAAAAGATTCCATAACCGAGTAATTCTAAGCCAGGGTCACCAGGGCTGCCTCAGATGTGAGACATCAGAAGCCGTGGACTCTGCGGGCAGACACTGACCTTCTGGAACTTGAAACTACTCTGAGTTCTTTCTCCCTCCTGACAGGAGGGTGGGAACTGGATAGTGCTGCATAGGTGAGTAGTTGGTAGTTTGACAGCCGAAGACGACTCTAAATTCCCACCAGTAAGTTTTGGACCTAAGCAATGTTAAAAAAAATCATACAGGATTTCTGTATGAAATGAGAAAATGAAATTTTAAAAAGTGCCTGGGAGGATTCAAACTTCAGAATGAAGAATGTCAAATGAATGCATATTATGCATGTTATTAATGTTAAAATGAAGATAACATAAAAAACTACCGTAGGAAATTTTAAAAGTTTTACATAAAGCATATTCTGTATTATGGATGGTTGGCCCTTATTTCTGGACACACCGAACATGTGAGGAACCACCGTGGTGTGGTCCATCTTTAGAGGAGTGGGTGAAACACCTAGGTCATGAATAGAAACACTTGCTATTAGTGTATTAGATTTTAGGTAAATATAAAGCCCAGAATGCTTCTGAATGTCCTCTCTCCCTCCGTCCCCTTCTTAGATAGAGTCTTATGTAACCTACCAGACTGGCCTCAAAGCTTGCTTTCTGAGAATGATCTTGAACTTCTGATCCTACTGCCCCCCTCCCCGACCCCAGGGCTGAGATTGCATGTGCACCACCACACCTGGCTGAGAAGTTTAGATTTAATGTGCTATAAATCTAAAGGCTTATAATCTATAAAGTTGATTTAAATTAATCTATAAATTTATCGAGTGAATTGAAGTGGGCAAATTAAATAGTTGTTTCAACTTTTAAATTTTAATTATTATTACTATTATTATTAAGACAGTTTTTTTTTTTTTTCCCCCTGTATAGCCCTGGCTGTCCTGGAATGTACTCTGTAGACCAGGCTGGCTTCTAACTCACAGAGATCCACTAGTCTCTGCCTCCTGAGTACAGGGATTAAAAGTGTGTGCCACCAATGTCTGTTTTAACTTTTTATTTTTATACTAGTAAAACTTTAAATAAAATAGCATTCTAAAATTCCTGAGCCAAATTTGTGGTCTATCAAATTTTCTTCCGATTTATTGCATATGAATAGAAAGTATACTGTTGTGTATATAAATACCTGAATGCAGTTACATAGCTTTCCCATTTGCTCTTTTATGCCTTAAGATGGAATAGAGTAAATACTCTGGAAAATCTCCATTCCCAGAGATATCTCAGAGGTTAAGACTGCTGACTGTTCTCCCAAAGGTCCTGAGTTCAATTCCCAGCAACCACATGGTGGCTCACAACCATCTGCAATGACACCTGGTACCCTCTTCTGTATACTGTGTACATAATAAATAAATATTTTTTAAAAAATCTCTCCATTCTCCCTTACCTCGGCACAGGTGCTGTAGTTCTAATGTTCTGTGCTAAGGTGTAAAATGTCAGTGTCACTGTAAACTATCATCTGGGCACAAGAGCATACACTTGTTTGCCCCAGCGCTCAAGGGACTGCTGTGGAACTCAGGGCCAACCTGCACAACTGAGTGAGTTCCAGGACAGCTTGGCTACAGAATAAGTACCAGAATAAGATTCTGGTCTCAGGAAAACCAGAATCCCAAGCATCTATCTCTTGGGCATGTCATCTGGCCAACTAATACTTTTCAGGACTTCTATGGGGAGAGATCTATAGAAATCATGTACTCATTTAATGAGAATGAGTTTGTACCCAGAGTACTATTAGGAGAGGTTTTGTAGGTGTACAAAACCTTCCTCAGAAATGCTGTTACTGTATTAGTGTTGAAGACAGGATAACTGGTGTCATTTTGTCTTTTTTAACAGCTGGATGCCAGGCCCACTTTTGCCACTAGCCCCTCTGTATGACTTTAGTCTAACCTCTGAATAGTTCTGGCCGGCCACAGTTTATATGCTTGTGAAGAAAGGCTTTTTCAGCTAGCACAGGAATCCTACATTGCATCCTTCAAGTTCTGAAATCTTCCTTTCTTGAGGACTGATCCCAGTTCATTTGGATTTAATGTTAAACGACCATGAGTCCATGCAGCAAGGGACAGGTTCTGCCACAGCATTAGCTCACCCAGTCTCGGTGCTATTGGATTTTATCAAGCACCATAAGCTTCTGAAACATGCCTACAGCTGTCATTTCTGCATCTTTAGGCTCTACTGTGCCTCGTAAACTGTGTCAACAAAACTACACCAACAAGCACCCCCCCCTTCTCGCGTGCATATGTGTGTGTGTGTGTGTGTGTGTGTGTGTGTGTGTGTGTGTGTGTGTGTATACACTTGTACTTGTGTGTAGAGTAGTTTGATAGGTATCCCAAACTTAGAATCTTTCTGCCTCAGCTTTCCCAGTTCGTGGGATTGCAGACACACACTACCATACCTCTTCCTTGCTTTGATGCAGTAGGGAAGGAAGGAGGTGTTCCCTTGATTAGAGTTCTCTATACCATTTAACACATAGCTTAGCTTAATAAATTTGAAAGAAAAAGAAATTCTAGAGAAGATGGAAACCTGAGCCCACTTCTGTCTTGGTAATGATATTACTGTCTTTTTATAGGCAGTGCAAACAGTATGAAATGGAACTTTCCAGAACACACGTTAAACCCCAAATACCAATTTGAATTTTCAATGTTTCCTATGGGCCCAAGCTGAAGGCTTTTTCTCTGTAGAGCTTACGGTGCTGTTAGGGTATGGTGGAACCGTTTAGAAGTGGGGGTGAGTGAGACAAGGTTAGGTCATTGGGATTGTGCCCTCCATTGTGCTCTTGCCACTTCCTTTCTCTTTGTGCTTCCTGGCCACCAGGATGTGAGCAGCTGTGTTCCACTGTATATATCCCTGCTGTGATGCTCTGCTTCTTCACAGGCCCAAAGCAACATAGCTGATGGAAAGCTAAACAGTGAAACAGAGGCAGTGCCCTTTCTCCATTAATTTGATTTGATTCAGATATTTTAACAGTGACAGAAAGCTGTCTAAAAAGGTGGGAAGGAAATGAAATGTGTTGTTTTTTATGTTCTAAAACACCTTAAACCTTTATTTTTTTTCTTGGAAGAAAGCATGTTTTATGCCATTGAGATACATGGATCATAAAATATTTGTAATACACTTTTCTAATTTAGTAGTAATAGGGAAGAGATAGTTATGACAGTAAAGAAACATAACAGTTCAATAGATTGCTCCTTTAAATGGAAGTATATGTTGGGGACAGTAATTCTGAGACAAACTGAGTTTCAGAAGGTGTCTGGCTTGCTGTTGTCACTTGGTTTGGTCTTGCTACCACCAGCCAGCTAAATTCCATTAACTTCCTTAGTTTTCATAACTACAACATTTATTATCTCTTGAAACACTGGCAGATTAAATACCATGAAATAATTACTTAACAAAGCAGTCACTGTGAATTACCCATTCCTTCGATTCTTTTTTAGAAGAAGTAAGGCCTGTGCTTGGTCTTGGTACCAGAACTTGTTGTGTAGGATGTTTTGCGGAGACCCTTTCCCAGTTTAGTCGTGTACTCTCACATTGGAATTTGTTCGGGACAACACAGCTCAACTCTGTGTTGTGCAGTGTTTTCTAGTCTAATTTGGACTGTTCATAAGAACAGAGATCTAATTTTTAGGCACACAAATAATTTTCTTTATATGATGAACACCCATGATTTTGTTGAGAGACAGCAAGAAATTATTATGAGTTCTTGTAGTTTCATGCATATCAAAATTATCTCAATAGCCTGTGAAAATATGGCAGACTGTACACCTACAGGGTTGGTCCAACTGGCTGGGAGCCCCGAGTCCAGCAGCTCAGATGTACTTGTCCTTGTTCAACCTCTCAGGAACTATGTTCTTCATGTTTTTAGCAGTGACTTCCTATTTGGTAGGCGTCTCTGAAACAGTCTCTTTGGTAATATAATGCGGACAGAGTTTGTTATTTTGTCCGTAATCTAAGCTGGAAACAGTGTATGTTTATTAAAACTGTGGTGTTTTAAAGGCAGTTGTTCAATTGGGCAAGGGTCTCAAAAACACACTTAATATTTCTCTCATTTCTCCTTTTTTCCCCAAGATTCTCAGTCTAATTTTGTCATTTATTTTTTGTTATATTTTTAAATTTTTTAACTTATGAGTGTGTACATTCACATGAGTATACACTTAACTTAGTACATCTGTGTAGCTTAGAGAAAAACTTTTGAGTATCTGGGGATCAAGTGCCTTAACTTAATGAGCTATTTCACTGGCCTAACTTTTTGTCTTTTGATATTAGTAACTCACATGAAATCTGTTATTTATGATTGATTTATTAGTGGGTTTCTTAGACACATACATTATTAGATAATACACATAATGAAACTAATATTGAATTTATCAGGCAAGTCATGCATTAGTATTGTAATAATAATAATAGGAATAATTATTCACCCTCCCCCAAGACAGGGTTTCTCTGTGTATCTCTGTCCATCCTGAAACTTACTCTATAGATCAGACTGGACTTGAACTCAGAGATCTGCCTGCATATGCCACTACTACCACCTGGCTTCAGGAATGCTTTTTATAAGAACCAAATCTAATTTAATAATAATAAAAATTTACATTTTTAATTTCTTAACTACTAAGGCAGGCATTCAAAAATATTTCAAACTTAATGAAGCTTTCAGTAAAGGCACAAATGGATATTAGTAAGAATACTCTTTTGCTTTGAGACAGGGTCTCACAATATGTAGTCCTGGCTTGTGTGGAACAAATAGAGATCTGCCTGCCTCTGCTTCTGTCTGTGAACGCTGAACTAAAATGGTAAGACAAAGATTTTTCTGTAAGACAAAAATCTTCTGTGCTATTTATATTTTCACTTTGAATGAGACATGATAAAGGGAATGGATTTTGAAAGTGTAATTTTAGAGGTTTTTATATTTCCTTCGGTGTTGTAAAGTCTAGTCATTTTTACTCATTTTGGGGCCATATTGGGGATTAAATTCAGGGCTTTGTGAATTTGAAGTAAGCGGCCTCTACGGAGCCTCACTTCTAGCCTCAAGGATAAACCTTAAACAACAGAAACTTCAGACTGAGCCCAGTTCTGCCTGAGTCAGCCTGTTGTTAGATACAGGGATGTACAGAGATGACCTACAGCCTTGATTTCATCTCCCCAGGACACTTTTTAACCACCAGGGAAATGGATGTGGAGTTTTGTCTTTTCTCCACTCAGGATTACCTTGTGGTCATCAGTGTCCTAGGCAGGCCACCATGAGGAACAGGGGGAGATGTTGTAATAGGTATCTGTCCTGGACTTTCTGGGCCTGGACCAGAGGTTTGACAACAGGCAGTCTGGCAGTCCAGCAGAAACACTCCGAGACACACAGAGATGCAAAGACACTTACGTTAATTTTCTGCTGATTGACCTAGGGCCCAGGCATATAATTTGCTAACTCCTTCATCTGAGCACAACCCATCTTTTTCATCCATACAGCTCAGTACTTTTTCTCAGGGCAGCATTTCAACTTCTTTTCTCTGTGTTGTCTCCTGGAATCTCTGCAGGGTTTGTCTAGTAGCTCTGCCTGGCATCTGTGTGGCATGTCTGCTCTGCTCTGAGATTTTCCCAGTCTGGTAGCTCCGCTCAGACTTCTTTTCTGCCTTCAGCCAATCAGTGTTTTTATTAAACTAGTAGGCAGGATATATATTTACAACATACCATAATCCCACTACAGGGAGAAGCAGTGCTTCTGTAATGTGAAAACCACAGGGTAAGTTGGAATTTATGCGATATTCCAGTCCCTACTCCATAGCCTGATTCTGTTTCAGGGACTGATGATCATGGGGACAGAGTGAATGTTGATAAAGCTTTGGAAGCCTTGGAAGGTGAACTTGCCTTGAAGCAATCAACTCTTGGACCTAGGACTAATGAAGATAACCCTGGAGTGGACATTCTGAAGAGCTGGACATAGAGAATCTGTGTTTGGGTAGAAACTACGGTCCCTTAGTTCATCTGTGCCACCACTGGTCCTTAAAGAGGCCAACCCTTGTTTGGCATCCAGGTTGTGGGACTACTTCTAACCATGAGTGGGGAATCAGTCTGCCCTGCATGCAGAAGTTGGCCCTCTAGATGTTCACATTTTAGGCCCAAAGCTAAAAAGCCATGGAGAGGAATTTGTTGCTCATGACTTGTCAGCAGATTGGGAAGGTTTTTGTGAAAGAATAATCCATACATCTTCATCAATGACTGATTTATTGAAATAAGTGAATGAAGAGTATGGCAAAAGCTGGCTGTGTTCCACATTCTTATAAGCATACACTAAAGTATAGTGGGATAAAAGTATAGAATGATGTTCTGTTAGCATACTTCTAATCTTTTTTTAATCTTTATTTTTTCATTTGAAAAGTTTTTTTCCCCCATATTGTTCTCTCTCCCCTTCTCCCAGTCCTCCCCTTGTCTCCCCTCACCCCATCCCTTCATCCATTTCCCAGGGAGGGCAAGGAATCCCAAGGTGAGTCATTTCGGTCTGGCATAGCCAGTTGAGGTAGGTCCCAGTCCTTCCCCTCAGTATCAAGACTGAGTTAGGTGTTCCTCTGTAGGAAATGGGCTCCGAGATGTCAGTTCATGCACCAGGGATAAACTCTGGTCCTATTGCAAGAGGCTCCACAAACTGCCCATGGCGTCCAACTGTCATCTACATTCTGAGGGTTCAGTTTCTTTCCATGAACGTTCCTCAGTGATTATTGCAGTCAGTGAGCTCCCAATAGTTTGAGTCACCCATCTCTGTGAGTCTCCTCCTCATGATCCTGATCCCTTTGCTCATATACTCTCTTCTCCCTCTCTTCAGCTGCACTGGGAGCTTGACCTGGTGCGGAGCTATGGATCTCTGCTTCTGCTTCCATCTGTTGCTGGATGAAGGGTCTATAATGACTATTAGGGTGGTCACTCATTTGATTATAGGTGAAGTCCCATTTAGGCACCCTCTCCACTATTGCTTGGAGTCCTAGCCAGGGACATCTTGTGAGTTCTTGGGTATTTCCTTAGCACTAGGTTTCTCTCTAACCCCACAGTGGCTCCTTCTATCAAAATCTCTATTTCTTTGTTCTCCCTCTCTGTTGCTTCTCCCACTCAATTATCTCCTTTCATGTTTTTTCCAACCTTCCCTTGCTTGCTCTCCCATATGATCCTAATTTACTCAGGATATCTTCTCTATTTCTCTTTTCCAGGGGGACCATGGGTGTCGCGCTTATGTTCCTCCTGTTACCTAGTTGCTGGGGGATTGTGTATTGTAGCCTGGCTATCCTTTGCTTTATGTCTAAAATCCACTTATGAGTGAGCACATACATTGTCTATTATAGTATTAAGTTTCTGGCCTGGCCTTTCTGGCCTAGCCCCTAGTAATCACACAAAGGCTTATATTAAAAATGCTGATTGACCAATGGCTCAGAAATATTGCTAGCCAGCTCTTTCATCTTATCTCAATCTATTTCCATTAATCTGTTTAGCTATGTGGCTTGGTACCTTTTCTCATAGCAGCATGGTTGTCTTCTTTCCTTTGCATCTGCTTGTGTCTCTCTTGATGTCTCTTCTCTGCTCTTCCTGTTCCCAGAGTTTTCTTAATCTGGTATTCCCGCCCATACTTTCTGTCTGCCTTCTGCCAATCAGCATTTTTATTAAACCAGTAGGTTATTTGCAATGTAACAGAATATAATCCCACTACAGTCTATCTTTCTGTATCTGTTACTTCACTCAGAATGATATGCTTCTGTTTTCTTTTTAAATCAAAAAGTTTTATAACCTATTTTGATATATTTAGAGCTTTAAAATAATACCTATATTAAAGGTATACTTGGTTTATTGTATAAAAGCCTTACTTATTGGTTAGATATTTCTAGTTTCTGTATATTATTTTTCCCTTTACCAGTTCCCTGCCTCCAAGGGTTCACTATAATGACTGTCTTTGTTCTTACTGCCTCTCAATGATTCTTTCATAAAAACTAAGAAGTTGACAGTAAGTACCATGCAAGGACATGTCAAAAACATCTGAGAAAATACAGGATTTCATAAAACAGGATATTGAAGCTTAATTCTCTCCCCAGTTCTTGTCTAGTGATTATCACTTGTAAACAGTTTGTTGTTTACCTGTAAAGACATTTATGGTACTGTGATTATGGTAGATCATGACAGGATATAGTAAAGGGCCTGTCTAGGTGTAGCTGTGTGTTGAATGAAGAAGTTGGCCATGGCAAATGGCTGCTGCTGCTGTGTAGATCCAAGGACCAGTAAAAGCCCCATGTTCACATGTCATTTTCTACACCAGGTGGTGACAGCCATGCAGTTAAGAGACAGAGAAAGGATGCACAGGGTAAGATTGTGAGCCTAAGCTCCTAGGAGATGAAGCGGATCCTTCAGTAGAACATGCTCTTAGGAAGGTGGTGACAGTCTGATGAGATTAGAGCTGACCAGCATGGTCATGAGCTTCATGGAATAATCTCTGATTGCCTGCATACAGAGGGGTAGAGCTCAGGAAGGGAACCTGGTTAGGATGTTGCAGATGTGATGAAACTTTAATAAGGGAAGAGTTAGACTAGATGCAACTGTGAGAAAAATATAGGCAGAAGCAGTTGACATTGGTACAGCTTCGACATGTAAACCTGGCTTGTTCTGTAAGGAATTTCTTCCAAGGATTCAAGACAAATGGCAGATTGTACAGAGTTTAAGCGGGGGTTGGAAAAAAGGACTCTGAACTGACATAAACTTCCTTTGAGTTTAGGGTGAATGGTGATAGTAGTAACAGTCTGGAAAGCGTCTGTGCTTACACAGAGAATTTGCAGGGAAAGTCTTAGTATTGAAGAGCGAAGTGAAGCTACAGATCCAGTGTTCCCCAAGGAAGAGTAGTGCTTCCCAGAGCTCCTGTGGACAGGGTAGGATATTGGGGTGGCTTGAACCCATCCTCTGCAAAGGGGATGGATCATCCTCTGATCCATCCTACAGCTTTTAGGTTCAGGCACACAACTCTGGGCTTGTGAGGAGTCAGGGCTGACCCTAGCTCCTCACAGTTTGTTCTCTGTTGGAGTCTTCAGGCTCAGAAGCTTTCCTAAGCTTCTGTCTGTCGGAGAACCACTTATTTTGTGTGTGCGTGCACGTGAATGTGTGTATGTTGTGAGTTCTCACAGACTATGCCACAAAGAGAAGTTAGACTTCTCTTACCATGTATGTTCAGGGACTGGACTCGGCCCAGTTAAGCTGGGAATCAAGTGCCTTTACCTCTCGAGTCATTTTACAGACCTCAGAATCTGAATTTTGCTTTGTTTCTCATTCTGGAATACAGTGATGACAGTAATTCATTTTTTGCTTCTGTCATAGAGACTGAAGCTCTCTACTCTGGAGCATCACCTCAGTGCCTACGCAAGAGGGGCCTTACTTCTAGCTTTAAGGCATGTCTCTGTAGCTGAGTGGTGCACACACCTAGGTTATACTGTTCTGCAGTCCTGCTAGTCAAGAGACTGGCTTTCTCATGAATTCTATCTTTGGCCTAGGCAGGTTATTTAATCCTTCAGCATCTGTAATCATTTTCTATTTTAACAATGTGACTTTTTTATATTATATTTGTAAAAGATGACTGCTTTATAAATCTGGATATTAATTTAAAACATACAGACTATGAGCTGGGTGGTGCATGCCTTTAATCCTAGCCTTTAGTCTCAGACATAGGCAGAGGCAGGCAGATTTTTTTTTTTTAGGTTCAGGCCAGCGTGGTCTGCATAGCAAGTTTCAGGCCAGCTAAGGCTACATAGTGAGACACTGTCTCAAAAACAAACAAAACAAAAACCTCCACAAACTATTAGGTATGGGTTCTCTTGGGAAGAGTCTGGGTACATACAAGAGGCTGTAGTCATCTGGGAGAAGTGTGCCAAGTATACTGAGACAGTCTGCTAGGGGAGAAAACTCTATTCTGGTAGGAATTCCACAGATGGAGTTATGGATTGTATCACGTGCTGTTTGGTGGAGCCACTCTGTCTCTTGAGATTCCAGGGCCTGTCTTATTTCACATTTTTATTTAAAATTTTAAAAGTAAAAACAGTTGGGTGAAAGAGATGTAGAGACTAGTATTTGCCCAAGGTTACACACCTATTAGGTATCCAAGCAGGGCTATGAATTCAGAGTACTTGACTCAGGTGCTTAGGGCGAGTTCTTGCTATTTTCTTCATGTGCAGCATTGACATCACATGGCAGCTTGTCAGGCCCTACCCAAGGACTGTGGTATCAGAATATGCCTTTCAGTAATACTCCCAGGGATTTGAATGCATAGTTCAGTTTGAGAAGCATTGCTCTGAAACATTCTTCTACAATTTGCTGCTGTCCTGAAATCTTCCTGGTGCCTATGGAAGCAGTGCTAGTATGAATGTGGGCATTTAAACAGCTGTGACCTCATCAGTGTGTGTCTAAAAATTATTACTAGTTCTCACATGTGAGCTCATACCCACCTCCCCACCGTCCCTGTTCCCTCAGACCCCTCCATACAGATCTTTCTCCAACTGTTCTTCTGACAGGAAGAGAAACAGAACACCGGGAGAGACGTTTGCCCCCAGACTTTCTGTCTACACTTTGTTTCTTGTTCCCTACACGTGTACATGGCATGTGTGTTCATACATGTGTACAATAGTAGCATTTGGCTTTGTGATACACAGTCACTTTCAAAAAGACAGAGGGCATTGTTGGCACAGTTCCTGCCTCTGCTCTTTTGCACATTGTTTCTCCTCTTTTCAGCTTGCCCCTACTTTCTAATTCTGTGTCCTAGAGTGTGCCGTGTAATCCATGCCCACAGCTTGCCTCCTTGCTATAAGTAGAACTGACAGGTTTTGTCCTGGCCTCTCTCTCCGTTCCAGTAAATAAACATCTTTCTTGTTACATAAGCAATTATAATCCAAATATAATCATATAGTAGACATAGAAGGAGCAGCCAATTGGCCGTAGGGGTGTTGGGGTGTCCAACATAAAGGACAAGAGTGAGAGAGGTATTGCCAGACAGAGAGGGCTGTTTGGGAAAGGAACTAGAAGCAGAAGGAAGGACCACAGACCTGAAAGGGCCTGCCAGCCTTGTTCTGAGGAGTTGGGTCTGGCCAAAAGAACAAATGAGGCTACATTGTGCAAAGCTTTATTTACCGTAATAACATTTAGAGAGTTTTACTGTGGCAGTGCTCCTGGTAAGGGCCTAGCCCTGTTTCATCTGCAAACAGCGTTTGAGGTAGACATTCTTAGGGACTGGTGCTGCAGGAAGGAGTTATGTGGTTTTCCCTGAGCCCCAGAGCCAGGCACCCTTCCTTCAGGGTGTGCTTCGAAGCTACCCCGTCTCCACAATGTGAAGAACAGTTCAGTGCAGAGGATTCTGCTGCTTTTCTGACTCATTTTCCCAGAAGTCCTGTCTGTGGAGGAGACTAGACTTGCTGCTTATTTTGTTCTTGAGTTCGTGCTTCTCAGCCCTCGTGACTTGTCTCTGATGAAGTTTCCTTCTCCAGCTTTTTGGTTTTGGTGACATGGTATGTTTGAAGTTTGGACTCTGAAGAAAACATGGGATTTCTAGGGACATCCAGGCCAGAAGTTGGTCCTGTGTATTCTCTTACTCTGCTGTTTTGGTTGATGGTACAATACTATCTTAGTTCAGCCAAAAAGCTGCTTTTGTCTTCAGGTAGATTACTAATAAGGATAGTCTGTTCACCTTGAAGTTCCATAACATCCTGTCTATACACATCAGACACAAGATGCTCTGTTTCTTCGTTCTGTGCCCGCTGTCTGGCAATGCCAAGCAGCAGTGGGCTATTATTCTTCAGTTAGTGATGTCACCATCTCAGAACTTGGCCTTTGTCAGTACCAGCCAGGCCCCTCCCCCCCCAGCTTTGTTCTGCAGACTGTTGAAGGCTGATCCTGAGCCTCTTTTCCTCTTCTGATGGCAGCAAGGCCTGCCAGCATATTGTGTGTCCTGATAAGTGCATGTAGTTCAGGATATGTGGTAACTGCCTAAGTGGTGGGAAATTAGAGGACGCAAACTTGGACGATTACATCAGTAGACCTCAGTTTCCTCATTTACAAGCAAAGTAGGTCTGTCTCTAACTTTTGGATGAGGCCTTTAGAGACCCTAAGAAGAAGCCTAAAGTTCACATTTTTCTGTTTGTTTTGTTTGTTTGTTTTTGTTTTTTTGAGACAAGGTTTCTCTGTGGAACCCTGGAATTATCTCTGTGACCCAGGTTGGCCTCAGACTCACAAAGACCCTGCTGCTTCTGCCTCTAATGCTGAGATTAATACTGCCCTGCTAAAGTTCTTATTCTTGAGGAAATTTTGCCACCAGTTCTTGGATGTCTTTATGTTTAATAGGATTTAGTAGTCCTATAAATTTGTGTTATCCATTTCCCAGTTTCCAATTTATTAATAGCTTTAGTGAATTGTGAATGGTGGTTTAATTAGATCATCCATGAATAATTAGGGCAGCTACCTTTTTCCCCTAGGAAGGTTTTTTCATTCTGCAGTGTACATCTTTCTTCTAAGCTAGGTAATTAAACATTTTACAAAGTAAGGAATTAAGTCTTTTCTTCCCAACAAGCATTTTATGCTTTTTTTTTTTTTTTTTAAAGCCACATGCTTTTTGAATAAAGCAACTCTAAAGTCATTTTATGTCTGCTTTAAGTACTGAATTTGTGAAGCTGGTAAGGAATTTTCATTGAAACATTTTTATTTCAGTCCTGGCATAGTAGCCCATGCTTGTAACCTCACACTTGCGAACTAAACGGAGTTCAGCGTCAGCCTAAGCTACATTGTGAGTGTCAGACTAGCCAAAGCTCTGTAGTAAGATTCTGTCTCAAAAATAAATAAATCAAAAGTGTCATGTTAGCATGTAACAGAAAACCAGCCTTGTTTGATGTCTAGGCTCCAGTGAATACCTCATGAATTTATATTTGGCTTTGTAGTATTTTGTACTTTTCATTTGAGTAAGGGTGTGTGCCTCCTTGTGGGAATTTACAGTACTTCAAGTAAATAAATAAGGAAGTTGCCCTGTGAACAAATTCAGAAGGAACCAGAAAGCTGACAAATCAGCTTTGTTCTTCCCCAAGATGCCTTACTGAGTTTTCTGTGGTAGGCTGTAACTCCTTCGTTCTGGGCTAGCAGCTTTCACTTAGGCAGAATGCATCTCCTCCTCGACCCTTAACACCCCCCTCCCCCTTTACTTTTTGAGAAAGAGTTTCTCTGTGTAGCTCTGGCTGTCCTGGAACTTGCTCTGTAGACCAGGCTGGCCTTGAACTCAGAGATTCACTTGCCTCTGCCTTCTGAGTGCTGGGATTATAGATGTGTGCCACCACCACCTGGCTCCTCTTCTTTTGCTATTGATTTAGGTGTGTCTTTTCAGGAACTGGATAACTGAATGCTTCCTAAGATTTTTAGTGTTTCCTCAGGATTGAACCGAAGACTCGCAGCAGGTCAATTAAGTGCTGTATTCCTGAGCTATAGCCCAGCCTTTCTAGCTATATTTTAATTTTTATTTTGAGACAGAGTCTCAGTAAGTTGCCCAGGCTGGTCTTTAAATCAGTCTTCATCCCAGTTAGGCCTTGAACTGACAGTCTCACCTCAGCCACCACCATACCCCTGAGTTTCTGGGGTTAAAGACTGGAATTATTTAAGTGTTCTTGTTACACCTGTCACCATTACGAAGCCCTGGATTTGTAGCGATAAATGTAGGACATTGCACATGTATGACATGTGTCCTCTTCATTGCCAAATTTACTATAAGGATGAATACTTCATAGCTATACTTACATTGGGCAGACATTGGTGTCAGAATAGCAGATAGATTTCTTTTTGCACCACAGTGAATGAGATTGGAACAGTACCACAGCAACTAAAAGGCTTACAGGAAGGACTGGTGAAGCTCCTGGGATGGGCTGCGAGTTTTGTGTCTAGCCTGGGGTGTTGGTGTCTGAATATGGGATGAAGCACCTTGATGACACACAGATGATTGGAATACCTTCAAGAATGGGTTAAGGGACAACCTACCTCATATATACAGCTTGATGAAGTAGCTTGATGGTGATGATGTGATGAAGACAGATAGATGACTGTGTGTGACTGAGGATTTGTGATCCCTATAAAAACTGTAGAAGACTGTATTTAGTGTAAACCTTGTTGTGTTAATTAACACCTTGACTGTTAAAGTTTATAGTTACTGTCTGTTCCCTCTTCTTCTACATAAGGAACATTTGTTTACCGGAAAGATGTTCTTATAAAGCATTTTTCTGTTATTTCTTTAATATGATTTGGGACAGCTTTAAAGTAAGAGACAAATTGTTTTTCATAAAGGTACTTTTTTCATATATATGTATATATATATACATGGTAGAGGAAATGAAGCTTTAGTTGGGTGGCTATATACTATATACTAGAGTTTTGTATTATTACATATATTATAGTATATATATTATATATATACTAGAGATTTATATTATTGTAGAAAGAAAAAACATTTGAATTTATCAGCGCATCTTATTGGATGTATGAGGAAATGTGGATTTTAACTGTGGCTGCTCAAAGTTGAATTTTGTTTTTGTTTTTGTTTTTTTTTTTTTTTTGAGACAGATTTTTACTGGGTAGCACAGTCTGGTCAAAAACTTATTATGTAGGTCAAGCTCTTAGTCTTCCTGCCTCAGTAACTTGTGCTGTGCACAGTAAGGCTAAGTTCAAAACCACATGTTTTAGTATCAGAAAATGTTCTTTGCCCATGCTGTAACATCATGGAACGGAATGATATGTTATAGTTTTCCTTTTGTTAAGATATGATGAGCTCATGTAGTTAACATCTCTATTTTGTGAATTGTAGCTTGCCTTGAAAATGATCATGGGGTTAAGGTTTGGCCTAAGGACCAACTCCCTTCCCCTGATGTTGGGTGGGGGAGTCCTTTCTCTTATTCCCTGGGGTTGAATAGCCTTCAGATTTGTGTTGCTTAGAGAGTTTTTGGGGAGAAATGAGCTCTGTGATTCAGATGCCCGCCACTGAGGTTTTTTATTAGCACACTTGTTGGCAGCAGCAAGTAGGATCCCTGCAAATCAAGCTCCATGCCTGTCCCCTGCTTCAGCGCTCAGGAGGCCTGTGCTCTCTGTGCTTCCGCTCTCCCTAGTAAGCAGTGCTTGTTCCAGTTCTGTCCACTGATGAGAAGAAACTGATTCTCTGGTGATCATACCATCCACAGTGCTTAATCAGCTAGTTAGGAATTGCTGTTTATTTCCAGGATTTATGAATATCACTTATAATTTAACAAATACCCATTCAAAACTTGTAAAATTTGAAAAACCTTTATTGCTTGTATTGTCACAATTCAAGCTGTTGTACACATTTCAGTAAATTTTTTTGAAGTGGTTTTTATTTTTTAAAGTTTTGTGTGCATGGATCAGGGAGAAGGCACACCTAATGATTATGGCCAACCTCTTTTCTTTGACTTTCACCTGTAATCCAGGTCCTGATGTGTTGAGAACTATTAAGGTATCATGTGTACTGCAGATCTACTCACTTCCTATTTTCCTGTGGGTTTCACAAGAAACATAATAGGAATGTGTTATTTTTTGTTTTCTTTGATCAGGATGGGGGCTGGTAACACCAGGACAGAGGCTTTAAACTCCACGTGTGTCAGTTCTTTCATGCTCTCAGCCATTTTGTAGTGGCGGCATGGAGCTCAGAGCAGAGTGATGCAATGATCACTGTAAATTAATAGTAAACAACCTGGGCATAATTCTGGGACATCTTATATTTGGTGTACTAATGTGATCATACTTTAGAATACTTGACCATTTGTAAGGCTTTCTTGTATATTTTCTCTCATTTATATCTTTGTAAGACTGGGTCTTGGGAAGTCAGCCAGTGTTCTAACCCAATTGTTTTCTGTCTTCTGACTTAAGGTCATATCTGCAGCCTTGTTACTATGGCTGTCACACTACAATGTAAAGTCCCCTGGAACGAGGCAGAATGTGGACTTTTCAGTTCTTAACATCTTTTATTTTACAAAGTTATACCTTTTAAATTTGTTAAATTGGGGAAACATAAGAAACGAGAAACTTTTCATTCTATCTATATATATGTAGATAGATATATTTTGTTTTAACATTTATTGTAAATCTTTTCACCTTATCCTTTTCTATGTATTATTATGTGTATGTATATGTGTATATTTTTAAAAGCATGTTTACCTAAGGACTTTGAACTTACACTTTTCTACTTAGTGAAGTTCAGTCTTATTCTCTGTGGCTGTAGGCTGTCCACTGCATAGTTTTATCATCTACTGTTCTCAGCTGTTGAATGTTTACATTTTAATTTTTAATGTTTTTAATTAACAGTATGTCACATATCTTGTAGCTAACATTTGCCAATTATGTATTTTCTTGTGTAAGTTTCTTAAGAGTACAATTACTAATGTGGAAGTGTAAGGTAGTATTTGAATGTTTCGTAGCTGTGATGCAGATCCTCTGAAGAGCATTGTAGATCTCTGTGTTTCCTGTACTGGAATGTGGACACTTCTTTCCCCTAATGTTTATAATTCTGAATATTGTTATTTCTTACATGTTTCTCATCCACACAGACAGCAGTGCTGCAAACCTGTAATCCCAGTCTTAGGTGATATGTTGTGAGATCCTATCTCAAAAAATAAAGGTCTTTGCCAGTTTAGCAAGTCAAAAGTAGATTACTACTATGTGACTTGTAATTAGTTTAGTGGATAACCTTTCTGAATTAGTCATTAAAATTGTTTTGATTGCATTTTTTCCTTATGGCTCTAAAAAAATTTTAGACAACTTCTCATATAATCTATGTTGACCCCATGTGAACAAAATAGCCTTGAACTTCTCATTCTCTTGCTTTTTCTTTAAGGGCCGGCAATCCAGTTGTACACACACCTAGTTCCATGCTGTCTTGGGATCACACCAGGACCCTTTGCAGCAGGCAAATTCTCCTAACACTAGAGCTCATCTCAGCCTCTTTCTCCTTTTTAAAAATGTAATTTCCCATCCTCCATTCCCACTGTTGTCGATTCTTTCTGTTCTTTGTAAATATGGGTGTGTGAATTCACATACTTTTCAGAATTTCCTCCATGATAGGAGCTGACACAATGTTAAGCTTGTGGAGTCTCATTCCTGTGTGCTCTGTCTGTCATTGCTATGGTGAGAAAGGGAACAGGCTTACCTCGTGTTTGATCCCTTACTTTCCAGCTGGTGCTGCTCCTTTGGAAAGTTACAGAGCCTGTATGTAGGAGGTAGAGCCTGGGAGTCCTTAGGGCTGGCCTTTAATATTTATAACCTGGAATTACTTGCTGTCTGGTTCCTGCTCTTGTGCTCTGCATGTAGTGTGAGTGGCCTTACACTTCTGCTGCCACCATGATAGATTGTACCCAAACCAAACTGCAAACCAAAACAAGCCATTTCTCCCTAAAGTTGCTTTTTCTTGTCAAAGATTTATCGGTCACAGCAATGAGAAGAGTGATACAGTCATCTTATTTTAAATTGAGCATCTCTCTAATACAGTCTTCTGTCATCCAATTAAGTTTCTTTTCTCAATTTTTAGTTAGCTTTACTAACATTTATTTTACCATCACATAATAAGATAGTACCTTAAAGCAGGCAAAGACTAAATGAAGTCATCTCTCTTTCTTACAGTTAAGGTTCCAGACCAGATCTGTAAGATGTGTGCCACCCACCCCTCTGGCTGTTTATTCTTAAGTGTTCCAAGGAGTATTGTAACAGTGACCTATCTCATTCATATAACCTGCGTGAAAAAAGCTGTATGATTTTGTTGAGTGTGCTCTTTCAAGTCTTTCATTCCAGGTTATGCCCTCACAGGGCTCTCCTATGCACATCCCTGTTTGACTAGCATTACCTTGCATTACACATAATGTTCTAGCATAACTTTTAAATATTATTCCCTTTACACTCAGAAGTTATCTGTTAGGGATGATGACTTATATGGCCAGCCTAATCTTTTAAGTAGAAGGGAATTCTAAAGGTGAAGTGTTGCAATCAGACTAATTGCAATCAGCGAATATTTAATTTGCTTCAAAAAAGAAATAAGATGGGGCTTAAGTTTGCTACATGATCTTGTAATTCTTAGCATGGATAAAAGTTGATAACCATGTCTCAAAGTACCTAATATACAACTAAAAGTGTTCTCTTTATGCAGTGTATTTGAAGTAAATTTTTTGTAGGACAGTCTAATTAGTTTAAAATTAGGTTGAAATTAAATTTCTGTAATGATCCCCCAAGTGATTTGTAGTTTAGGTTATGGTTTCTGGGGATAAATTGGGAGAGGAAAGAGGGTGGATTTTATTTAGTTTTTTTAAACCACTTATGGTTTCTACTGTTCCAGAGTAGTAAAAGTGCCTCAATTTACATTCAGCAGTAGTTGGGGATATCAGTTGGGCTTTTTCAAAGTTTTAGTTAACTTCAGTAAAAATAGTTGACTTACAAGTAGGATGACTAAGCCTCCTTGGGAGGTGTGAAGAAACATGTCTTGTTCTTTGTGATACTGGGACATGCTTTCTGCTCAAACTGAATGTGTATGACTCATTCCTAGGCACTGCTCGTGCATTAACAGAATTTAGAAGTTTACTTCTGGACCAGTGGAGGAGGCTCTGAGGCAAAATTCAGTGGTCATTGCCATAAAAAACCATCACATGTAATCTGTGTCTACAGTAACATCTCTAGGACCATTCTCAGACCTTGTTCCTTCGCTGCATTAGGAATGCGTAGGGACACACACTTGATACAAGAGAAGAAGGAAAGAGGTCCAGGATCCTGGGCAAGACTTCCTTGATCTATTTGTTCTCCTGTCTCAGGGTCTCCTGGGAAGGCCACACACAGCCCTTTCTGTCCTGCCCTCTCCTCCTTTGTGGAGACAGACAGTGGGCCTTCGTAGTCCACGGGCTCCTTCTTCCATGGTAAACCTTACGTCAGGTGTCCTGTGCTTTGGCCCCTGGCTGGATGTTCAGCTGTACATGCTTGCAGTGTTTCTCTTCCATAGGTACAAGAGGCAGGTTTCTAGAGCTGTACTCAGGCTTCTGTGTCCTGTAGCTGAATGCAATTACCAAAGCAACACGTTTTCCAATATGCTGTGTTTTTCTT
Organism: Sigmodon hispidus; assembly: GCA_004025045.1. Lineage (NCBI taxonomy): Eukaryota > Metazoa > Chordata > Mammalia > Rodentia > Cricetidae > Sigmodon > Sigmodon hispidus. The sequence goes on from PVIH01002267.1 coordinate 172,276, forward strand.
TGGCATCTTCTGATGAGGCAGGCTAAACGTACTACTACCATTTCCCCAGACTCCTATGGTGGAACTGTGATGTTCTCAGGCATCGCCTCACCCATGCTCCATCACAGAGCACACAGAGTACACAGAGTACAGCCATAGCCTGTCCTTTCTTTCAGTGTTTTGCCCATTTTCACTCTACAATTCAGACATACAATACGTACATTGTGCCTGGGCCACAAACCAGGAACTTTTTGGGGCATATTTCTTTTTTCTGGGTCTTTCTTGAAAAATTGAGCTGCCCTTTCCTATCAGTCATATCTCCTAGGATGTTAATTATATCACTTTTATGTGTCAAAGTAGAAAAAAATGGCAGAGGGAAAGAAAATCATCTAACAACCAGCTTATATAGATAACTAAACTATTGTTTCCAGTAGCTACTTGTTTGGCAGCACACATTAGAACCTTTATTACCCACAAAAGAATGTGCTAAGGTTGACTGTGGTGATGGCTATACATATTTGCAAATACAGTAGCATTAAGTTATATACCTTAAATGGATAAGTTGGGTGGTATATGAATTATCTCAGTTATGCTGCTGTTTTTCTAAGTTTGTTTTTGTTATAATGAAGTAAAATCAACAGTGTCTTAGTTACCTTAAACATGCACACACACATCTCGAGACAGGATCTGTTTCCTGATTGTCCTGGATTTCTCGGTGCTCTTAAGGGGTCTTAGATTTTAAAGATTACATGATTAGGGAAGGTTTCCCATCTCTACTTTCTCAGGATATTTTTGTGGGATAGCAGAACATTTTATCAGTTAGTCCATTTAATATGTAACCTATTTCCAGCCTTTAAAAGCAATTGATGGTAAATGTAACTGAGAAGACAACAGGATAAGCAAGTGAGTATCCAAATGTCAGTGTTAGGTGTCAGCTTTGGGTCTGAAGCCCTGCCCCAACAATGTGATTTTATAAATACTGGGACATATGTAGCTTAGCAGGCCCTAGTGATTGGTATTTTCTGTTTTTTGTTGTTGTTTAAACATTGTTCTTTCAGTTGACTTAATTTCTGTTAGCTTCATTGTTGGTTCATATTGACATGGTCTGTGTGTGCGCTGCATTTTTAGATGCCTTACCCTTTTGTACTTACCTGGCTGATGAAGCAGTTCAGGCATAAGGTGCTTGGCTTCTTGCCTGTTTGCTTTTTTTTTTTTTTTTTTTTAAATTTTGCCTATACTTTTATTATCTAAGGTAAATGTTACATTAAGTGCTATTAGTCAGTTTATAAAAACATCGCACCTGACTATATGCTACAAAATTCATTCTCTGTGTGTGGTTCCTGTGGCCTTTACCAAGAGCCATATGTTATTTTGGTTTGTGATGTCTCTCGGTTACTTATGGATTTGGTTATGGAACAACTATTGGTTCTGGAGCCAGAAGAGAAGCTCAGTTTGCATTAGGACACTTGTCTCACTTCCTCTTCACCAGTCAGATGATGGGAAGTTGTATATGTGAAAAACTTAGAGAAACATTAATAAAATATACTGAGGTATGTTATTTTATTTCCTCAAGTGAGTCAGTTTTTATGTTCTGCCTTATGGTTACTCATTTCTAGGTGTGATTGTCCTGGGTAACAAGTATTATCTTTATAGGAGATTTCCTTGTGCAGTTTCCTTAGAAGTAAGGGAAAGGCACTCACTTCTTGAGGCTTAGACTGACCATTAGTATTTTGAGTGGAAAAGCCCTGGTTATCATTCCATTTCTCCTACTGACACTGGCTTGGATGCTGGAGAATCATATGGCCATCAGAGAAAACAGAGTGTAGGAGAGAATTGAAATCAATGAAATAAATCATAAGATAATTCTTTTAGAATTATTTCTTTTATTTTTTAGATTATCATGTAATTACATCACTCCCCCCCCCCATTCTCCCATATACTCCTCCTTGCTCTCTCTTTCAGATTTATGGCTTCTTTCTCATTCATTGCTGTGACACTCATGTACACACACACACACACACACACACATATGTGCATCTGTATATGCACATTCCTAAGTTGAGAAATACAACCTGCTCAGTCTGTAGAATGTTTCTTGCATGTATGTTTTCAGAGCTGACCATGTGTGTGTGCTCGTCCCTGGAAGCCTGTGTCTCCCACTCTTGAGCATTCCTTAGTTGCCTGTAGTTCTAGGTCTAGGCCTTGTAGGCATTCTCCACTTTAGCATGTGTGTCTGTGTTTTCCTTGTTCAGTTTATGCCCATGTTGGGCAGTTATGTTGGTGTGGCTTTATAGTGTAGCTTCTGACATTGCTTAAGGCCCACAATACTCCCCGTTCCTCTGACTCTTAAAGTCTTCATGCTTCTCTTCTACAGTGTTCCCCGATCATTAGGTGAAGGAGTCCTTTTATAGACTGGACCCCACAACTCTACATTTCGATTGGTTGTAGTTTTCTGCAATGATCTCCATCTTTTGCAAAGAGAAATGGCTTGAAGAGATGAGGACTGCACTTATCAATGTGTGTATTTTGGTATGTTTCACATATACCTAGTTATCTGGTGGCAGGTTTCTATAGATGCATGTGGGAATGTGAGAATGCGCAGATAGCAGGAGACTCTTGATGGCTGTTTCTATGAAGAAAAGAGCTTTATTGTCAGATGAATATGGTTCTGATTTACAGAGAAGTTATGATTATAATGGCAGAGAAGGCAAGAAGAAAGAGAAAGGGAAGGAAAGAAAGAAAAATAGAGAGCTCCTGAGATGAGAGAGAGAGAGAGAGAGAGAGAGATGGGAATGTGGCCACCTTGCTTTAAAAGGGGTTTAATGTCAGAGCCCAGGGGAGGGCGTGGCTCTTAGAGACTACCAATAAGGTTGGATGCTGAGACTGTTAGAGTTTATGCTGCTTTAGTAAAGTGATGGTTGGAAGTTTTCTCCTCCAAGATTAGTAGCTTCATTAGCACTGAGTAGCTTGGTTTCCAGTTCTATGCATGGTTTCCTCTTTGTGGAGCGAGTCTTAAGTTTAATTCTAGAGCTCCTGGTTATTGTCAATTTAAGTGTGCCACCACGGTACCCTCAGGGTTACCCTGCCGTGCCGCTCATTGTGTGTGCTTCATAGGTGTCACAGCTGGCTAGGACTGTTGATTGCTTCCCTTCCTCTTCATGCTTGCATGGCACCTTCCTGAACCCTGAAAGTTAATCAAAGGGATATTCTTAACTAGCCGAGGGAAAATGCCATGGCATCAGTTGGTGGCAGGTGTTTCTCTCTCTCTCTCTCTCTCTCTCTCTCTCTCTCTCTCTCTTTCTCTGGATAGCACGTGTAAATGTATAAGAGGATAGTTGGATTGCTTCAGAGTAAATCAAATCTTATCAACAAAATTACTTTATGTTCTTTCTTCAGATTTGAGGATTGAGTAAAAAGGTTCAGTATAAACATTATTTTTTGTTGTATTTTTCTAGAGTAGTGGTTCTCAAAACCTTCCTCCCCCCCCCCCAGAAGCAAATGTCCTTTCTTTTTTCTTTTTTTTAAAGATTGATTTATTATGTACACAACATTTTGCCTCCACTATACCTCTGTGCCAGAAGAGGGCACCAGATCTCAAGATAGATGGCTGTAAGCCAACATGTGGTTGCTGGGAATTGAACACAGAACCTCTGGAAGAACAGTCGGTGCTTTTAACCTCTGAGCCATCTCTCCAGCTCCTCAAAAATCTTCTTAATGCTGTGACCCTTTAATATAGTTCCTCATGTTGCAATGATCCCAACCATAAAATTGTTTTCATTGCTACTTCATAATTGTAAATTTGCTACTGTTGTGAATCATAATGTAAATATCTGATATGCAGGATGTCTGGTATGTGACTCCTGTGGAAGGTTGACCCCCAAAGGTGTCTCGATCCATAGATTAAGAGCCACTGTTCTAGACTCAGGAGAACTCAGTGATTGCTAGTGCATCTTTTCATACTGTAATTACTAGATTCTCAGAAATTAACCTTTGGATATCTTTGTGTTCCAAATTATGTTCAGTGTTAGGCAAGAATTCTTGCTACATTGTAGTATTGTCGTTAGTATTATTACTAGTGATACCTCAGTGAGTACTGATATTTTTGGTCAATATTAGTTCTTTTCATCCAAGAGGAAATGTAAAAATAGGACCAGTGCAGTGTCTGCTTCAGTTATGCACAGCCCCGTTCTCCTCACCTGAAGGATGCATTCCTCTGCAGTTTCTGTTTTCTCTTGTTTGCTTTGGATTGTTGCTTTCTTTGGTGTTTGTTCGTCAGTGCTTACACATGTGTGGGTGAGAGGGTACAAATGCAGTGGGGATAAGCAGAGGCAGATGTTGGTACCTTTCTCAGTTATTATGTTTTGAGGCAGTACCTCTCACTGACTTTAGAACTCATCAGTTTGGTTATTCAGCCTGGCCAACAAGTCCCAGGTATTCTATGTCTGCTTTCTCAACGTGTGGGTGCTGGGGATCAGAGAGATTATCATGCTTGCACGGCAACACTCTGCTACTAAGTCATCTTCTTAGCCTCCTTGTTCTGATTTTACTAGACAGTCTCTAGTTTTATTCAAGGCTGACCTTGGACTCAGTCTTTTTCCCTCTGCCTCCCAAGTGCTGGTATTCTAGGTCCATTTCACCAGATTCTGTTTAAGATTAATTTTCACTTTAATCTCAGATGGCACATGGACAGTGTTCATCAACACCTGCTGCAAAGGTGTGGATTTAACAACTCTGATCTTCTATAACTTATTCTGTTTTCCAAATTCTTCTGTAATATTATTCCTACAAGGCAGTCTTGGAGCACATACAAGTCCTTCCTAGTATTTTTAGTGCCCTTTGGTATTCAGACAAACAGACAGATAGACAAAGCATGCCATACTCTACAGTCTGAGCTTCTGTCTATCTACTGAGACATCCTGGATCTTTGCCTTTCTTAATTGTATTGACTTTTCCCTCTTGCACCTTAATTCCCCTACCTTAAAAGACAATTATTTTTACAGACTCGAAGGGACTGATATTTCTGTTGGACATTGTAACCTTGAAAGAAGACTACTGTAGTGTCTAGCTACTTTGAGTTGATAATTTGAGTGTATAATAAGTAATAGGTTGAGATTTCCTTAAAAGAAACTCATAACTAGTGGTTTCTAAGATTGTAAAACAACATACAGAGAAGAGAAATAATAAAATCCAAAGCCAGAGAGGATCCTTAGTGTTCCTCAGGCCATTTGCTCTCTGTCAGCTTCTAGAAGCCCTGTGGGTCATTGCTGGTGGGTGGCTCAGGGCTAGGAGGTCCCTGCTCAGGTGGGAAGCTGACTGTGCTCCATGCTTGCTTATGGCTGACGTGCTGAATGTGGGGATAAATTGGCATGTCAGGTTCACCTTGGGCTTGATGAGTTGCTCGTTTCAGGAAGGGCCACATGACCTGTCCCAAGGAAGTACTCACTGAGGGCTGCTCATAGTTTCCTAAAGCACATCTCACTATTTTCTACCTACTTCATCTTTAAAGGAACACATGCATGTGTAACCTAAAAATCTAGATTGAATGCATTCATGCTTTTTATTTTATGAAAAAAAAAAACAAACCAATTCTGTGGGTGAATACTTTGTCTGAAAAGTTTTCTTAAAATGTAGTTATTATTTTGACTTGGTATTTTCATGATCCCTTCATGTATTCCAAATAACATTAAGGAAGTGCTTGTTTCTTCTAAAGAAATGGGTATATAGCAGTGGTGTCACATTATAAATAAATATGTGCGTGTGTAACTTAGAGATCAAAATAACTTCTTTAGCTAAGGATATTTTATCTCTTAGGAAATGAAATTGTAACCTTGGCTTTACAATCACTCTGACTCATCCATTGACAGAAGGAACTCAGTCATGGCCAGGGTCTTGCTTTTGTTTGAGAACATGGGACATAAACCCCATCCTCCAGAACGTGGTTATCTTCCACGTCAATGCTGCAGACCTTACAGGTATAGGTAAGGCTTTTCCTTGGAATGAATTTACAGCTCAGGCTGATGCTCTCTTTGTCCACAGACTCCATCATGAGTTCTTTTAGATTGCATTATCTTCATCCCTCTAGAATTCCAGATGTTTTCCACCTTGAACCTTTACCATCCACATCTCATCCATCTCTAATCTAGAATATTACACATTCATCTTCCTGCCATCTTGATCTAAATTCCCTTTTTTTTTTTTTGCCAGGGTCATTGGAATACCCCACTAATTTGGAGTTGCCATCCATCTTGAACACAGCAAACTGTTCAAAACTCTCAAAACTGTAGTCTGCTTAAAATATGTTCCCTGGGCCCTGTCTCTGCCACTTAGGTGTCTCTAGTCTCCTTCCCCCCACATCAGCCTTGGCCACACTGGCCTTTTTGCCTTTCTTTTAACCTTATGGCTAAACGCCTCCCCACACTGATCTCCCCGCAGCCTCTCCATAGCCTGGAATGGTATTTACTAATACTATTGTAGTGGGATTGTGAATGTTCAAACATTAATGTCATTGTACCTTTTTAGAAAGTTGTTTTCTGGTTTCTAAAAGGAGCAACACTTTTTTTAAAAAAAAAAAAAAAAGACAGAGTTTTGCTGTCTAGCCTTGGCTCACCTAGAATTCACTGTATAAATAGGCTGACTTTGAAGTCACTGAGCTCTGCCTACCTCTGTCTCCTGAGTGCTGGGATTAGACATGTGCTATCCTCATGCCCAACCACTTTCATTACTTTTAATTGTTAAGTGCATAGATCCATCACTATCCAATATTATGTTCTTCCTCTATCACATATATCATGTGCACATTTGTGGATGCTGTCTCTGGGCACAGCATGGTTCTTTGTCCTGTTAAACAGCTGCTGATTACCTCCATGGGACCTGCTCAGGAGTAGGGTCATTAACTTTCTGTCATGGGGTTGGGAAGGGTTCATGAGGTCCTTGCCTTCCTTAAGGGTATATAGTCAGCATCTTCAGTGGTGCAGTGGCTCAGAAGTTACCCGCACTCTTTTTCCCTACCCATGCTTTCATAAATAATCACAAATAAACTCATTGCTTCACCAGGCTGTTCTTGAGTAGCATGGTTTCTTTGGTGTGTTGCAAGTGCCCTGTCTGGGGAGATTAGATATCTTCCAAAGAGAAGTTCACACAACAAGATCTCTGTATAGTTGTGCTTGTGTTGACCTCAGGGTCCCTTTCCTTTAACTTCTGGAGTGTTTGGATTATAGGAGTGAATGCTACGCCTAACTCCTGATGTTCTCTTGTCAAGGAAGCAAGTGCCTTCTATCCTAGAAGTCTGAAGGAATATCATGTACACACTTAATAAAATGATGAAGGCATGATTTGAGCTGCATGTCTCTATGCACGGTGTTTAATACTGCAGATCATTACCTCATTGATTTGAGGACTAGAGAATTATATCAGGGTCAAGACTAGGGCAAGGTGAGGAAAGTATTTGGAGGATAAAAGTGGAAAACATCCTCACTTACATTTACAGCACAGCACTATGTAGTCTTGGATTCCTTTGTTCAACCTGCATCTTTTTTAAAGACAGTTTTAACTTTAAAAATTTTTTCACTGAGATGATGTTTCTCAGAGGCTTTTTTTTTTCCTTGTATCCTACCCAGGCTTGTATTAGTCTTTTCTATTTTTTTTTTTTTTTAACATAGGAAGCTCTTTAATTCGGTCATTAGCAATTTAGAAAACCAGTTTGTGAGGGTACATCCCATTTTTCAGAGAGAACTGAGATCGAAGGTAGCCCTGGAGCTGAGGAATAGCTTTGATTTTTGGCAAAATCTGAGAGTCCACAGCTTTCTGATCTGCCTTTCGCTGCTCTGTAATCTCGTATTTCTCCTTCTCTGTATTGAAGATCTCACCCTCCTGGTGTCTGGGCTTGCGCAGCTTCTTCTTTTTGAAGTAAGCATCAGTCAGGTGTTTGGGGATTTTAACCTTGCTGATATCAACTTTTGTAGAAGTGGCGATGACAAACTTCTGGTGTGTTCTTCGAAGAGGAACTCTGTTGAGTGCAAGAGGTCCAGTCACAAGTAGCAAGCCACTGCCCAGCTGCTTCAGGAAAACCACTCTCTTGCCCCTGTGTCATCCAGTGAGATTAATCAGCACAGTCCCAGGAGTGATGCTGACCCGAAGCTTTCTCACGTGTTGACTGAAGGGCTTCTTGCCATGGCTGAGCAGCTTCCGAGACACATCTTCAGTAGGATAATACCTGGGCATTTTCCGAAGCTTAACCACCCGGGTACCGCCGTTCTTGTCACCACCAACCGGCTTTGTGACAGTGGCAAGGACCTTCTCCTTTTTCTTCTTTTCAACCTTGGTTTTTGTAGTCGTGTATTTTCTCTTATACAAAGCCTTTCTGGAATACATAGCAGATCAGGAGTACCTGCCGATTCCTCTAATTAGGACGGGGTTTCGGCTGCAATGGGGCTTCCCCTTCTTGGACTTTTTCACCTTAGAGTCACCCTTTTTGGCTGCATCGGCGGCAGGGGCATCACTGCCAGCCTTCTTGGCTGCAGGTTTCTTTTCTTTTGTGTCAGACTTCTCAGCTTTTTCACCCGCCATCTTGCAAGATGGGAAAGAGCAGTCTTTTCTATTTTTTCCACTTGATTTTAGGTAGCATATATTGATTTTTATATAGCAGATACTTTTAACACAGATTAACTAATTGAAAACTGACAGTAGTTTCTCTTTTTATCTAGGATTTCTCTTTATGTAGTTTGATTACCTGGTTATCATAGTTACCTTAGGCCTAAAAATAGTAAGTGGACAATTCCAGAAATGAGTAATTTATACCTTAAATTGTATACTGTTCAAAGGAGCAGGATGTAATCTAACATCTCTACCCTTGCTGTGTGATGTTAATCAAACCTTTGTCCTGTGTATCCACACTGTGTATGTTATCATCTTGTTAGTTACTTAGTAGTATTTCAGTTATCTGATTGACTGTGCTAAAATTACAGTGTTGGTGTCCAGGTGACTTTACTTAATTCAGTGATGCCTCTAAAGCAAAGGCACAGTGATAGCGGCAGCTCACATATACTAGATGGAAGCTGTAAAGTACATCTTTTCAGTGAAAACTCTCACAAGAAAAGAAAAATACTGTAAGTTGAAGTTGCTGAGATTTATAGTGAGATAGATTATCTCTCATGCAGGTTTTGCTGTCACACTTCAGTGTGCAAGTCTATGGCACAGTCTATGATAAATATCAAGCCCGGAGGGAAAAGGGATCTACTCTTGAATACAGCAAGAAGACAAAATAGATCTTGAGGTTTGACAACTGCAGTTGCAGAGATCTCAGAGGGTTGGGCTGTACCCCAGGGAAGGATCGGGCTGTACCCCAGAGAGGTTTATAGTGTTTACATCAGAACACAGGCTTATACAGCTTACCCATAGCCAGAAAACTGTCCATAGGAGGAACCAGACTAGTTAAGGGATGCACAGTGTATATCATGACCCAGAGTGGTTAACAACACATAGTATATACCATGTCCTATATATTTAATTGCTCACCATTTTGAGCAGATAAGGGATGAGCAAGCAATCCTGTCTTCAGGTCAGGTACTTCATTCTGGTTACAAGTACTTCTGTGCCAGTGTGGCTTTATGATGTAGAAAGAATTTTGTGAAAAGTTGTTGAGGTATGAAATGAAATATACTACACATCACATTAATATTAAGAGAGAAAGTATAAAATGTTAGCCTTTTATAAAAAAAACTAGAATAACATATGTTTGAGGCTTTTAATAACATAAACAAGTGAAAGAAATTAAAAAAAGATGAGTAAACTCAATAAATTAGAACATTATATATCAGTTTTTAAATCAGTAAATAAAAAGATGCCAAATTGGGGAAATGCTTGTACCCAAGCACAATTTTACCTTAAAAATAAAACTAATGATACAACAGAGAAAGTAATTTCTTCAGTAGCATTTTAAGTAAAGATAAATTCAGAGAAGCCATACAGACAAGAAAAGTTTAGAACATGTTTTTTTCCCTCATAAATGAATATATAAATTAAAACAAGATTTTTTTTTGTTTTTAAATTTTAGGTATCTAAAAATGTAGTGCTGAGGAAGACCAAGTAGAGGAGTACAGCTGTAGGAAGCAGCACCATCCCAGAGGCTGCTCCTCTGAAGGAGTAGAGTTAGCCATAGCTCTTTTCAGGCCATTCCTAATACAAATCGAAGAGCTCCAGATCCCCAGACTGCCTGTGCCACGGGGATTATTAAATATTGGACATTGTTATGATAGCCTTTCAGACAGTCATTAATTTGTAAAAAACATAATTAGTTTCATGAATAATTACCACAGATGGCAAGTAGAAACAATGCAGCATTGATCAAGAACAGAAAAAACAAAAAGAAACTGCAGAGAAATATTTAAAATGTTCTAATTTTAGAAGCATTTTCTAGGATGAATATTAACTTTGATAAGTAGGAACATAGTTCATTTGATAAGGGTATGAGATCAGGAGCCTTTCCCAGAGAGGAGACTTTGTGGTTCTAGTCTGTCGTTTTCCTGATTAACTGTCTATCAGAAGATCCCCAGATGAGTCATTGCCTCCTTTGTAAACTGGTGAGTTCTGGGCTTGAACGTTATCTCTGAAGTAACACATGTAGGCTTCTCGGGAAGGTGGGTGGGAAGGCGAGCAAATGGACATAAGGAACTTCCCGTGAAGTTTTACCATGAAGATACTTTCTGTTCTCCAAACTGTAACTAGTTTTTTAAATTAAAAAATTAGATATAACTCATCGCTATTTAAAAGTATTTACATTCAGAGCTTTTAGTATATTTAGAAGATCACATTAATGTTTTATTGTTTGTTTTTGTTTCTTTGAGACAGTGTAGTCTTGCTGTGTAGCTCAGGCTGGCCTAGAATTTACTCTGTAGAATACATCATTCTTGAGTCTTGCTTCCCAGTTTTTGGGAATACAGGCATCTGCAGCCATGCCTGGTTTTTAATGTTCCCTTTTTTTTTTTTTTTTTTTAAATGCACAGATGCTCATCATAGGCACACTCAGGAAGATTGAGGAGGCTGGTTGGTGACGCCTACCTTTAATCCCAGCACTCAGGAGGTAGAAGTAGGTGAATCTTCTGAGTTTGAGGTCATCTGGTCTACAGATTGAGTTCCAGTACAACCAGGGCAACACAAAGAAACCCTGTCTCAAAACACAAAAACAGACAAATAAGCAACCCCCAAACAAAACAAAACAGTGAGCAATGGGGCTGGGAGATAGATAGCCCAGTTAGTAAAGTGTTTGTCATACAGAAATGAGACCTCAGTCTGATCTCCACAGCCTGCCATTGTAGTTCTGTGTCTTGTCTCAGCATTGATTTTTTTGAACATGTGCATCTGTGGAGCAGGCTGGCCAGCCATTCACCTACTTGGCAAATTCTAGCCTAAGAGACTTATTCTCAAAAAAAAATTAATGACTTCTGAGGAACACTGCCTGATGTACCCATTGACCTACACATGAATGTGCAGGCATGCCTGAAGAGTCTGTTTCTGTCTCTTCCTGCCTGCCTGCTTCCCTCCCTTCTGAGGATATACACACTATAGTGAGCCTTACAGTGCCTATCAGAAATCTTTTCCATGAGGATTTAACTATTTTGGGAAACCTAGGGCTACATAATCTCCAAAATATTTCCAGTAAATAGCTGAATTTTCAGTACACTCTGTTTGACTAATTTTTAAAAACAATTTAACTGGATTAGCCATCACTAAACTTCCTGGTTCATTTCGTTTCTGCTCATAATAGGTGATACTAAATGTAGCTTTTTTTTCTACTATATTTTAAAAACTGTCTAGTTTTTTTGTTTGTTTGTTTTGTTTTTTCTTTTTTAAACCAGCCTACAGTGAGAATAAATGATTAAATCCACCCAGTCCTTGCCTTGAAGGTCAGTTTGCAAAGAGAAAGTGGCAGTAACTTTGTCAGAGCTGCCCAGTTTCAAATGCAGGTTCCTTGTGTGAGCAGAAGGAAGGAAGAATCTGCATTTAAAAGTAGTTTGCCAGGATTGGGAACAATACACTGATGGCATTCGACTCAGAGTTTGACCACATTTATCTCATCATTTACCATTAATTCTTTGCAGGTTGTGGGTGGATAATATACTTCTTGTTAGAAATTCATCCTTGAAGTATCTGATGCTATTTTATCCAAGTTTATATGGAAATAGCTCAAGTTCAGCTTGCTGGGCCTGAGATTCCATGCTTTTTATATTCTTGGCTTAATCCAGTGGACCTGAAATAAGTCACTTGACTTGTAATTCAGCTTTTTTTTTTCTCCCTCTATGTGGGAGCTGGCCAACCAGGAGGGTGGAGTCAGACCATTTGCCCCCAGCCTTTATGTTTATTATAGGGCTTCAGATGTAGACCTCACAATCTCTAAATACAGTCAAGAGAGGCCCTGGCAGGATGAAATGGATATATTCATTGTATAGTCTACAATGCTACAGTTTTCTTGACCTTATTTTGACATTCTTATCTATAGTATCTAAAAACCCCATGAAGTAGTGTGGATCTTCAGCCTGTGAGAGGTCCTCTTGGGTTTCCTGTTTTGCTCTGAGGGTGAAGAGGGTGTATAGGTGGAGTGTTAGGATTCCTGGTAATGTTAGAGTTTGTTTTGCTGAATCCTGTTGTATAGATAGGTACTAGAGTTCTTCAGTACAGGCATGGTGTTAGCTGGATTTTCAGCTCATTGAGGGACTCTTCTGTGTGTGATTGTCCATTAGCAGTTCTTTTCATAGGAGAGTAGTCCTAGAAGGTAGTTTGACTGTGAGAGACGGAACCAATGAGTCCATGATAATTTCAACAAAAATGCTAATTAGAGCAAACCACTAAATCTATGATTACTTTCAGTCATAAATGCTAATTCATGACCCTTAAGATAATGTGTGATTAGATTTGAAAGTCATTTTTGACAGAACCATTTGCAGATCACATCATGCAAATTGGCAGAATAATTAGCATAAGCGTATGAATGCTTCCTGTGAATTGGATTGAAAATATAAGAATTGTAATAGGCTCTGTAGGGTTTGGTTGTGCTGAAAAGAGCTTGACAAACCCAAAGTGAGAACATGGCGGCGGAGAGGGGGGTAGTAATCAGCCTACTAAGCCATGTACTCCATTGTAGGGTGTGAAATGTGTGCTTAATGTTTATTCCAATGGCAAGTGATAAGTGATGCGAGCGAAGTAGGGAATAGTCTGTGTGCTCTATCCAGATTCAGGGATTGGGGAAGAAAAAGCATGATGTTCTTCCAGCCACTTATAAATGCTAGATGAAATGGCCTTTTAATAGATGGCACAGGGGGAAAATAGTAAGTCTGAGTATGTTGAGGAGATAGTATAAGAAATGCTGCATATGTTCCTAAAGATACAAGCAGTGTTTATAGGGACATTTTCTAGCCATGCTGATAGTGAATTACTGAAGGAGAAAGCAAATATCTCGTGGGTTTCACATCCTCCTGTGTGTTGAGCTGCTTATTAAATATCATTAAATGCTTTGATGGGAGATATGGTCAGCGTAGTAAACAATAACAGGCCAGGAGGGTGATGATACAGACATCCCTATCACTGACTTTGAACAGGACAGAACATAGTGTATCTCAGAGTGCTAGGTAGAAAGGATGTAGGTAGAAAGGGCCAGTTAGCACCATATGGAGGGTCTACTCAGCAGTAGCTTGTGGTCTCTTGCAGGATACATTGTGCATCTAGGTAGCTGCTATAGGAACATAGCTCCTGCTTTCTCACTGCTGCCTCTGTCTTGTTATGGCTAAGCTGTAAGTATAAGACAAGGGTTAAGATGTTCATGAAACCTGAACCTGTCAGCCTTCAGGGCAGCTCCCAGCAAGATGGAAACGGGGAGAAAGAAGCCTTGGATTTGTTTCTGACAATTCTGACAAAGTAATAATAACACATCAATATTAATTATATTAAATTAACACAGATATACCATATAATTACAAGTATAATATTAATATTAGTTGCAATAAATTATAATATAATTGATAACAATTTTATCATCTTACTAAGGGCTTCAGGAATGTATTCAAAGAGTTGACAAGTGTTGACTGCTCTTAAAATGAGGTAGAGAAACACAAGCCAGTGTAGCTTTTATTTTGTGCATTATTTATCTTTTTATTTAAGAGATAATTATGTAAAGATTTTTCAGATGACCAAGAGGAAAGGACCCTACTTCCTTACTTTCTTTGCTGGGAGGATTATCTGGGAAGATTCTATGCCTCCAGCCTCCTTGGGTATCTACCTTCACAAACATACACATTCATTCTCATTCTCATATTCATTCATTCAGTCTCTCTCTCTCTCTCTCTCTCACTCAAAACCTCTGCTGTTTTTGTAGTATAAAGGACTGACAGGTGTGATGGTCGTGTCTACAGTCTGCCTTCAAGAATAAGTTCTTGGATAGGAAAAGTAATAAAACCAAAAATTTTTGGTTTTTATTGCATCTTTTTAATTGCTTAAGAGGGTAAAGATACTAGTTCCTATAAATTATTGATTAATAATGATTACTAATTTTTATTGGAGATAGATATTTTCAAATATCTGGTACTCATGGTAGAGATTATAGAATATTCATTATAATTTTTGAATTATTCCCACTAAAATGTGAGTTAGCATTCATGTTTCAGTGTTACACTTACATTTCAAGGTGGTCTATGTCACCTTATTGAAAGTCCTAGGGCAGGCTGGGGAGATTGCTCAGTGTGTGAAGCCTGAGTTACTCCAGTGTGAGGACTGGAGCTGAGATTCCTAAGTAAATGTGGGCTTTTCACCAAGGTGAGATGGGCTCTTCAGAATAGGCTGGCTGTATTAGTGAAATGCGTGAGCTCTGAATACAGTTGAAGGAGCCTGCCTTAGTGAATATGGAGGAGAATGATCAAAGACAATTCCTGACATTCACCTTGGACCTCCAAATGTACATGTTTGTGCATGCACTTACACATATGAAATAAATAAGTAAACCACCTGTCATAGAACATTAGGTCCAAATCAACTTTCATTATAACATCTTAGAACTCTGTATTGTCTGACAGTTATTTGAGATATTTTGGTAAAAATTTTAGTATTTATTTTTCATGATTGTTTATAAAGACAGCAATAAAATCTAAACAGAAAATCAAAATGGAATGAAGTGCATTTGCAGCTCTAGTTCCCTCCCTTCTTCCTCTTTCTGTTCTTAGCAGCCTTGCTGGGTGGAAGGCCAACACTTTTGATTCTATCCTTTCTTATTTAAATATCAGGGGTGGGTGGGTTGGTTATGTGTAATAAGTTTTTGGCCTGGATTATCCCCAAGATCTGGACCAGCAATCCGAAAGGTTGTAAATTGTACAATGGCTCAGACATGTTGCTAGCTAGCTCTTTCATCTTATCTCAATCTATTTCCATTAATCTCTTAAGCCATATGGCTTGGTACCTTTTCTCAGAGCAGCATTTCAACTTCTTTCCTCTGTGTCTGCTGGAGTGTCTCTCTGGCATCTTTTTCTGTTCTTCCTGTCCTCCGAGTTTTCTTAGTCTGGTAGCCCCACCCACACTTCCTGTCTGCCTTTGGCCAATCAGCTTTTTTTATTAAACCAGTAGGTGGGACAATTATTAGCAATGTAACAGAACATAATTCCACTACAGTTATGTTTTTTACACTGTTGTGGAGTGGGAAAAGACCTGCAAAAGGCACAGAAATGTGAAGTTTTTAGATTTAGAAATATATTTGAAGATGATGAGTAGAAGAAAAACACTATTTACAGAGAGACAGCTCAACTAATTAGGGTCTGGAAATAAACACTGTGGATACTGTGGCCCAGAGCATAATCTGTGTTCTGGTCTTGTCTACTTTTGCCCCAGTTATAGACTGGAGAAAAAAAAATCCTCAGTTTTAGGTCTTCTCCCCCTGTTTATTTCTGAAATGGGTCAGTATAAGGATATTGCCATTTCCAAGGTGTGGTATGCATTTCAGATATGCCCAGGGAGAGAGTTTTTGTCAGGTTTCAGTTATTTTCCCATGATGCAATATAACTTGCTTCTCAGAGGTATATAGTTTACAAAGTTGGTGTTTACTATATTTATGCTCTGGGGCTTCCTAAGATGTGAATTTTTTTTAAAGCTCATTTGCCTCTGAAATGGACCATCACAGGTTTAATTCTTTTAGACATCCTCATGTTTTTGACTTTGTGTGGGTGCTTCTGTCAGCATTCTTTGGGGGAGGTAATCCAGGCGATGACATTAAAGGAGCTGCTAATATGCTGTTGCCTTTCCATTCCAGGGACCGGGGAGAGCGGCAAGAGCACCTTCATCAAGCAGATGAGGATCATTCATGGGTCGGGATACTCTGATGAAGACAAGAGGGGCTTTACCAAACTGGTGTATCAGAACATCTTTACAGCCATGCAGGCCATGATCAGAGCCATGGACACCCTCAAGATCCCCTACAAGTATGAACACAATAAGGTAAGTGGATTCATCGGAATAGTTGACAGAGTGGTTCCTGAATGGTGTCTTAGCACTTTTAGAATGGACAGTAGGTGTTATAGATGCCCTCTCCTCCCCTCCCCTCCGTGTATGCATGGGTAAACTGGTGCTTGTTTGTGAAAACCAGAGGTCTGTTTTGAATGTCTTCCTCTATCATTCTCCACCTCATTGGCTTGTATATATTATAAAGCAAAAGCAAGCCTAACCGTTATCTGGCTGTTTGATACTAGGAAATTAATTGTTCTCAGTTGCAAAATTGGTTCTAGCTTTTGGAATATTGCAGCACTATTGGACTTTCCTTTGGTATTACCTAAGTGTTACTTCATTGAATGGGAAGTTTCTCTGGCTATGGAAGGAACTATGGACCAGATGGCATGGCTCTTTGTGTCTTTTTATATACCTCATTCTATTCTAAAGATTCCAAACTCAGGAAGCAGCTTGCAATAAATTGCAGTGAGCTGCACACTTTTACCAAACCAAGATTAATTTTTCCTTGAATGTACATATCAATTATTTTGTTTTTGGAAGTTCTTTACTAAACAAGCATGTTTATATATTGGTGAGCTGTTTCTGACCACCCCAAGTTGAGTGAACACATGTTTTAGGATTTCTTTTGAACATACAGTGATCTAGAGTTTCTTTATTTTTAAATATTGTCTTGTCTTTTCTGTGAATACAAGTGTTCATAGCTAATGATAAAGGAGATTGTCCTTTAGTAAAACCTGCTTATGCAAAGTGTACAGCCATGAGATTACATCATTGTTTAGTTCTTTCTCAAAGAGTGAATTTCCGTCATCATACAGATATGCTCTTTTGATTACATTCTCTGTCTTGGTCTAGAATTTGGTTATTAATAAAAAGGAAGCAACAAACTGACCTTGAGCATGGCTAGGGCATTGTCTGAAATTACAGCTTGAATGTGGCAGTTGGTGTAGTTTCTGTATTCCTGTTGTAGTTGTAATGTGTGTGCATACATTATCTCTGCAGTCAGATTACAGAGTACCTTGCAGGAAGCAATCAGGCTCTTTGGTAATATGTTCTCCTACAACATGTCAGGAACAAAGCAGAGGCTTTTGCTCATTAAGAAGAGCACTCCAGATAGGGGATCCTGTATCCCTTTGCAGCTGGTTTGTGTTCTCTGTGAACTGTCAAGTCAGGGTATCAGAGAATGTGAAAGTATCTATAATCTGTCCCATTGCCAGTCTCTGCAAGAGAACAGCACCCTGTTTGGGGCTGTTAACATGAAAAGAAATGATGCTGAGGACTCACTCACCCTGTGCTGCCGTCAAGGCAACAGTTTCATCTTTCCTTTTGTACTATGCTTTGAGCATCCCTGATCTGAAAATCTAAGACCTCAAGTGTTATGGTGGTCTGAGGACAAAGGATAGCTTGCAGGAATCAGTCTCTTCCCCCCACCATGTGACTCCTAGGGATTGAATTCAGGTTGTTAGTCTATATGGCAAGTGTTTTTACCTGCTGAGCCTTCTTGTTGGACCCTCTTGTAAATTCAGTAAAATTACTAAAAAAATCTGTAAAATTTCCACCAGGCTATATACATACCATGAGCATGAAAAAGAAATGACTTTTTGTTTGGATTTAAGTCCTATCTTACAGATACTTGTATATATACATACGCTACCAAATCCAAAATCTCTGATTCTAAAATGTTTCTGGTGCAAGCATTTCTGAAGGGATTCTCAGCCTTACATAGAAGTTCTGATAACCAGGCTCATTCAGCAGCTAGCTCCCTTTGCCTGAGTAGCTGAGGACTTTGTTATTATGGCATTTGTCTTTCCTTTTCATTTGGGGTGGAGTGGTACTTAGAGAACCAGAACTATGTATGGTGTTTTAGAATAAGGAAGGACATTCCAGGAAGGAAGTTCCATGGAGTTGGGGGAGGGAGTGATTCAGTCAGTAAAGCACTTGCCTTGTGGCTAAAGAAGGAGGAAGGAGTCTCAGGAAGGTAACTCAGTAGGGTTGGGGTGGGGTGGGGAGAGTGAGTTAGTCAGTAAAGCACTTGCCTTGCAGGCCTGAGGATCTGAGTTCATGCCTCAGAATCCTGGTAAAATGCTGAGGCATCCATGTAATCTCAGCATTGGAGAGGCAAAGACAGGATGGTTCCTAATGACATTAGCCAGCTAGCTTAATTGACAAGCTTCAGTTAATGAGAGGTCCTGAGAGGGTAGCAAGGTTGTCCTCTGGCCTTCATACCCTTTCATACATGCATGCATGCACATTTATCTAATTATTCTTTTATCAGTAAATGCTCAAGAGTCAGATACTGGTTAAAAACCTGATTGTAATCAGAGAAGCAGAGGAAAAGTGACCAGTGACCCCTTTCTCTCGTCTTCCTCAATCCAAAAGGCCTTCCAGTCTTTCTAAGCTCCCCCCGACTGCTTTCTGTGTCTTTGTATATGTATTCTGGATCCTCCAAAACCTCTGTCTAATTCTGGTCAGCCAGTCACTAACTCTACCCCCTGATTCAAGATTCAAATGTATTGGCAGTCTCAGGAGTGTCAGATCAATCAAAATATCCTACAACACACACCCACACCTAGTCATAAACGTTGTTGAAAATGGAGAGTGCCACATTAAACCCATTTAAATTATTCTGAAATTTTTGCATTAGTTAGAAACCTTCAAGATCCTCAAAGCAATTTTTTTAAGAAAAAGTAGCCGTAATTCTGAAGGCTGTATCACCATATTCCTGCCTTTGATCAACTGAAAAACAAATTGCTGCTTTTAAAAGTTTCGGACAAATAAAACCAAACCTAACAACGAGAGGGAGATAAATTTTCTTAGTTCCCAGAATGACCATGTCCTGATTGCACTGTAGGAGTTTCCACCTATATAAACAGAACTATTACTTCCACCTGTTGACATAACTCGTAGACATGTGTTTAATATGTGTGTCTGAAAAGTCAGATGAGCTAAAGAACTGCAGGCTGCAGAAGCCAACAGCTGACTGAGGAAGTAGGAAGAAACTTGAGGATCTGAGCTCACAGCAGGCCTGAGAAGCTGAAGGACTGGGCTTGGGAGAGATGAACCTCAGCCAATTTCAGTCTTTCCTCACTCACTTCAGACCCGGATTCCTGGGAAAAGTGTTGGATTGGCCTGGCCAGGATTCCTGGCTAGTTCTTTAGTAGGGGGAAGGAAGTCTGGTCAGTGAGATTAACAGTCCCTGGGGAAATCTGGTTACTGCTAGTGGATGAAGGAGAATGGTTCTGGTTCAGCTCATAAATCTCTATGACAAAAGTGTACCGTCAAGTTATAACGTGATACAACATGTGAATTGTTTGTAGATGCAAGCCCTCTGAGTTTATTTAGCATTTATCCTAAAATAAAATTTCTTACTCTGTACTTATTCTGGGTTATAAAATGGGAAGGGGCTCGAGAGGCTGGTGACTCAGTAACAGCCGTATGCTGTAACAGGTATGTACCAGCATTTGACTCCAAGCCCAGAAAAGTCAAGCAATCTAGATTTGCATACTTCATATGAAGCCTTAGTTTCTTTATAGTTGACCCAAAATTTTCTTACATGTGGAAGTGGGACATACAGTCATCAATGGCTTTAAAGTTCAAAAGATGCGGCATGTTTCTGGAAATATTTTTTAACATTTGGCAGTGAGTGTCAGGCGTGAAGTAAATTGTCATCATGGAGAGAATAGATTCTGTTTACCTTTGTGTCCTAGACAGCATGACTGAACTTAGGCGGTGTCCCAAGTTCCCCCAGTGACAGCCATTGTGACCAAGGGAGGTACAATACTCCTTATCTGGATGTGTTAAAAATAGAATGGATTTTTGACAAGTAAGATTCTCTAAAGCAATTTTTCTATATTAAAGCAAATGATGGACTAAACAGCCTGAAATCCCTTCTTGCACTCACCCTCATGCTGGTCTGTTCTAAACTGCCAGGGGGCAGAGTGCTTAGAACTCCCATTACAGTGTGAAGCACCTACCTTTCTTGAACTTTGTTCATCCTTGGAGAAAAATAAAAGGAAAAAAAAAAAAAAGATATAAACTAACAGATTTTGTGTAGAAAATATTTCTAGTTTATTTGTATTTTGCTCCTTTGTATCTGAGTCCCATAAATAAATAAAGTAAATAAAAATATTATTTACATTTTGTGCAGCAGCGTTCAGTGTTCAAAGTTCACAATAAGATAGAAATCTTGACTAAGTGCTGTTGGCAGCTTGCTAGTGAAAATCTTTGAGAATTTTATGGTTTCTTTAAAACAGAAAAAGAATGAAAGAATTGTAGGACTTTTCATGACTAATTTGATCAGTCGGTCAGTTTTTTCTGGGGTCATTGACCACTTTTCCCAATTCCCTAGGACTCTGTGGGGGAGCTGAATTGATACTGAATCTCTGGTTACTATATCACTACTCTAGTTCAGTTTAGTGTGTAGGTTTGTGTCCCTCTGTGAGTGTAGGTATACCTGTGTGTATGTGTGCACAGATGTGTGCATGCACGCATGTGAGCACCTACCTTTGAATTTGCAGAGGTCAAAAAAGGCATTGGAGCCTCAGAGATAGAGTTAAAAGCATTAGCAGAATGCCTGGCTTGTTCTGCAGTTGAGGGAACTGGTCTCTGGGCTTCATGATTGTGTAGCAAATGCCCTTAACTACCCCCATTATCAGTTTAAACCCCCCTTCTAGAATCTGTATTTTCTCTTTACTTTTTATGAATTGATTTTGTTATTGTCTGTCTGGGAGCACGTGCTGTGAGAGGACAACTTGCAGGAATTGATTCCCTCCTTCTGCCATATGGGTTCAGATCACAAGGCTTTGTGGCCAGTGTCCTTTGCTATCTGCTGATCTACCTACCTGGTTCCCTTGTTTTCTTGTAAAGCATTGAAAGTACTTCGTAGTCATATTTCCTCACACTTGATTCCCTTAGCTACTTATCCACTTTATTTTCATGATAGATAGGTTTAAGTTGAAAATGAATATGAGGTTTTTGTCCTCTTCTTCTTTTGAGAGAGAGAGCCTTCTGTAACCCATCTGGCCTTAAGCTTGCTGTGTGGTAGAAGATAACCCTGAATTTCTTGCTTCCTCTTTTCCTCTATGGGGATTACAGGTGTGCACCATGCTGGTCTTATGTCCTGTGGTGATAACAGGTGTGCACCATGTCTGCTCTTATGTTGTGGTGTTAGGGCTCCATCCTAGGTTGCTATGGATGCTATGCAAGCACTCAGTTGAGTCACATTCCCAGATTTTGTTCTAAGCTGAAGTTAATTTAGTTACCAGGCTTGCCATGCTTATGTGGGATCAACATCTGACTTGATTTTTTTCAGAGAAACCTGAGTAAAAAAGAGTGCAGTGATAGACTGACACTGACTTACAGAGGAGCGTGTGTGTTTTCAGCAATGAACTTGACTATTTCTACCCTGAATGTTTGCACCTAAAGCCCTAGGTCTGCATCAGTATACCCAGCATCTTAAGGTCATTACCAACCACACTTTCTTGATGTTTAAGGACATTTAGTTTGGCCAGTGTTCAACCTATATGAGTGAAGGCACACAATGTATGACCTTTGTACCTGTATTTCACATAAGGAAGATTTGACGAGTTCATTTGTTCTTGTTACTAATAGTAATGTCTCACACTATGCTTGGTGATAAAATTTTTTTAAATGTTTTGCCCAATAGATCGTTACATTTGTGTACGGTCTAGTTTTATAACTATTCTGTAGTACTTCTGGCATATGTTTCCTTTAGTGATGTACTCGAGTATGACCATCACAAGTAATACAAATGTAGATACTCTTGAAACTGGCTTTCATTAAACATAGATTAGTACATTTCTAGGATTTACAGTGTTAAAGTATACATGAAGTCAATTTTGGTGCATATATATTGCCAAAGAGTTTTCTAGAACATACCAATTTATATGGTCCTTGTCTGTAAGAATTGTATTTGTTCAACATCTACAACACTTGGTATTATCTTTTTTGCTAGTCCGGTGGCTAGTTAGTATGTTTGCATTGTTTTAGTTTTCATTTCTTTTTATTAAAAATTTATTTATATTTTATGTATGAGTATTCTGCATTTATATCTGCATGTCAGAAGAGGTCATTAGATTCTATTATAGGTGATTGTGAGCTACCATGTGGTTGCTGGGAATTGAACTCAGAACCTCTGAAAGAGCAGCCAGTGCTCTTAACCACTGAGCCATCTCTCCAACCCCCTTCATTTATTTGATAATTATGTTGAGAACCTTTTCATGTTCTTTTGTTGTTGTTGTTGTTGATTGTGTTTAAAAAAACAAAAACTTTTACCCTTTGTCTGTTGGCTTATCTGATTTATTATTGCTTCACAGGAGTTCTTTAAATGTTAAGGAAGGATACGAGTCTCTGCTTAGTAAATGCATTTGCAGATCATCAGTGATCCTTTCATTTTCTTACTGGTTCCTCCAGTTAAGTTCTTAAATGTTCAGTTAGTTGGCTTTCTTCCCTCCCTTCTAATTAGTTCTTTAAAAGTAATCTTTGCTTACTTTAGAGTCATAAATAATCTGGACTTTTCCTAAAATCTCTAATTTTCTCTTTACATTTAGAGCTAAAACAAACTTAATTATGTATCATAGAGTACAGTGTGAAAAAAGAAGCCATGTTTTAATTTTTCTGTATGGCTGTCTGTTAACTCAGCTTACTTACCAGACACCACCCAGGACAGTGCAGATCACAGATCACCTGATTATGTACACACAGTTGGTTTCTTCATGTTGACTGTTCTGAACCATTTGTTTATCTTGTATGTCTGCCTGTCAGTATTAAACCCCTGATGATCAAGCTGTGTGATGAGTTTTAATATTGGACAGTGCAAGTCACTTGGTTTTGCTTTTCCTCTCTGAGGCCGTACAAAAGCTGAGTCGATTTCCTTGTAGTTAAAGGTCTTTGGGGGTTTGTTCTGCTCCTTTTCCTTGAAAAAAAAAAAAAAATGTAACTGGTTAGGTTTCCTAGACAGAACACAAGTGCTTTTGTAGCTTATTCTCTATATAAACATTCTCCTTTTTCCTGAGGCCTCTGTGTGTTTGCTTGCTGTTCAGCTTGTGTTAGTGTATGACTGAGTAGAAGGTTCTTTATTTTTCCTAGATTAATAACATAACTTTAAAAAAGTCACAACAAAACAAAGTCAGTTGCATCATTTCTGAAGGTTGATGGAACTTACTTTGTGCTTTCATTAGTATTCATGAGGTTATGTTTCTTGTCGTTTTTAACATTTCACTTGAGCTCAGGGCAGTGGGGTCAATTTCCCTTGCCAACAGCGTCTTTTGGGCTGACATTTCTTCCATAACACCCAAATTAGCTGAAGTTTTGTAGAGTCTTTTCCTGTTTCCTGTCTCTGGTGTCCATGGCACTTGCATTGAACAGGTTCTTCTGGATTTTCTTTCTTCCTGTGAGCTCTAGCTTTTGTGGAAGTAGGCCCCATTCGGTGTCTAGGTGTAGTGGTGTAGAGGTAGGGTAAGTGAGAAGGTAGTAAAGCTTCTTTGACACCTTGCTAAACGAGGGTGTTTTAATCTGTCTTTTAAACCTTTCATTTGTATGTTGTGCTCTCATTTGTTTCTGTGACTAGACAAAATCCCTAGCTGTTGTTTAGTTTGGTTTGGTTTGATTTGGCTTTTGATTTTTGAGATAAGGCATATTGCTTCCTTTCCTGTTGCTGTGATAAAACACTTGGACTAAAGCACTTGATAGAAGGTCAAGTTTATTTTGGGCTTGTGAGTCCAAAGCAGTGGTTCTCAATTTCCTAAAACTGGATGTGAGGGCGATCTGGCTGCGACATCTGTCACCCCATTGATCGCCAGGGTTGATTCGGCTGATCTGGCTGGCTAGGCGGGTGTCCCCTTCCTCCCTCACCGCTCCATGTGCGTCCCTCCCGAAGCTGCGCGCTCGGTCGAAGAGGACGACCTTCCCCGAATAGAGGAGGACCGGTCTTCGGTCAAGGGTATACGAG
>PVIH01002268.1:0-55509 GCA_004025045.1 Sigmodon hispidus
TGTTTCCTCTTCATTGCTCAGTTCAGGTCTTGTATTTGTAAGATCGCCACTCTCTTCTGGAGTTACCATATTGCCCTTTGTATTATTATGTAATTTCTTGCACTGACGTTTGCCCATGGCTTCAGTGGTTCACGATTAGATGGGTCCTGGTCAGTTGTGGCACTTTGGTTTGTGTGTCTCCTGTCACCTCTCTGGTCAGCGTTTGATTCTGTCTTTCAGAGACCCCTGCAGTTGGTTTGCTCAGTTCACTCAGTTCGGGGTCGCAGTAGGGATCCTTGCAGATTCCCTCAGCAGCAGCAGGAGCTGTGGGTGTGGCCAGGTGCAGAGTTCAGCTGCCCCCTGCTCCAGAGTGTGCTGGGACGCTGCAGAGAGCACCGGTCCCAGTGGCGGAACCAGAAGCAATGGGAGCTCAACTCTCCCTTCCAGGCCAGGATACAGGCGCTGAGGCCTGCCGAACCTCCTCACCTCTGGTCAGGGTTCGAATCTGCCCCTCAGAGACCCCTGCAGTTGGTTTGCTCAGTTCACTCAGTTCGGGGTCGCAGTAGGGATCCTTGCAGATACCCTCAGCAGCAGCAGGAGCTGTGGGTGTGGCCAGGTGCAGAGTTCAGCTACCCCCTGCTCCAGAGTGTGCTGGGATGCCGCAGAGAGCACCGGTTACATTTTATAGCAAATCTCTCAGCCTTCATAGTTAAAGACTTCAAAGGTAACTCATCACAGCAACAAAGTGAGTGCCTCAAAGGCAGAAGCTGCCTAGCAGACATGTTGATGGAGATAGTCCAAGATATCCTCCACCCCTCCACCCCCAACCCCGTGCCCCGACACACACACTAACTGCTTTTGGATGATCCGATGTGTTCTTTTAAGTGAAACTGCTGGAGGGACTTATAGAAACTGCTGTGATGCAGCCTGTCTGACTCTGTCTTAAGTGTACTTGTTCTGAGGACCTTCACTCATGGCTGTAACATACAGGTAGGATGCTGAGTTTAGGAATATCTTCCTTGAGCTTATTCAATAGCAACAGCAGTTTCTGAAAGTCTATCTAGCTCTGAAATTGTAAACCGTGTTCTAAAGCTCAGGCTTTTTTAAATTTTTTTTTAATTTAAAAGTTTTGGGGTGCTGTTGTTTTTTACATCCCAACCACAATTCTCTCTCTTCTCCTCCCATTCACCCCTCAGCTTCCCCCTTCCCTCCCCCCATCCACTCCACAGTGGGAGTAAGGCTTCCTATAGAGAGTCAACAAAGTGGAGCTCAGACTTCTTAAGCTCTAGCCTGATGCCTAGGGATGCTGAAAGTAACTTAGCAGCAGCGCTTCATTTATGCATTTTTGCCTAAAAGAGGATCTGAAGGCAAAGTCAGCTCACCTATAAAATAAACTCATCTTCCCAACCAGACATGCTTCTCCTATTCTCCTTACTCATTTTGGGTGGTCTTAGCTCCAGCCATTCAGTACTCTAATCTGTAAATGTTGCTTTTGGTTTCCCCTCATTTTCACATCTATCCATTAGCACACCAGTTGTTGGCCAGAATGCCACCCCCTATTATGGTAGCCAATGAAATGGCCTATTTTCCCCCCTAGAAATATAATACTAATAATAAAATGAAAAGAATTGTTCCTTATAAATTTTTCTATACCAATTAGAGAAGGAGATGATATCAGTTGTTTGCAAGGCCCAAGTGCTGCAGCACAAAGGTCTGATTGAGGAGAACAATAGTACAGCACATTAGGTCAGATGCTTGGGAAATATACATTTTTATGCAAAATTAAGTGTGTTGCAAGCATCTTCCTACCAGATGTCAATTTTTTTCTTTTGCCATTTGCCTCTCTGGTGTGAGTTGTGGAGATGAATCATGCATGGGAAGCTTCACACCAAAGTCAGAAGCTGTTTGTGGACAGGAATTAAATTGTTATTCTTTTTGTGTAAATTGTGTTTTGCAAATGCTTTCAGATGGAGGCAGAAGCCAACAGGACAGCTCAGTATGTCTCCATCTTCTATTTTGGTACTCTGCAGGCTGTGCTTGACCCTAGCATCTGAGTGATAGACGCCTTCATCATGTGCTCAAACTCACTAGTAAATGGAGGGGAGGATTATGCCACCTCCTCTTTTAGGACCAGGGAGGCAGGCTAGAGATATTATTCCTCAAAGTGTCAGGTTTTTCACTGTTACTCACTCTTTAGTATCTATGAATCCTTGCAGCTGAATACAGTGAGTGAGGGTGTTGAGATGTGACCAGATGATCAGCAAGGCTTTTACTTTCCTTTCATAAAAGTATACTCATTTGTTGTTAGTTTTTTTACTCTTTGCCCCATGGGAGGCCCACTACCCAGCTCCGAAATAAATCACATAGACTCTTACTCTTTCTTATAAATGCCTGGCCTTAGCTTGGCTTATTTCTAGCAAGTTTTTCTTAAATTAAGTTTGCCTCTAGAATTTTATCTTTCTCTATTCTATATACCTTTCTTTACTTCTTATTCTAAAGCTCCCTGTGTAGCCTGATGGCTGGATCCTGGAGTCCTCCTCTTCTCCTCCTTTTTATCCTTGATCCTCTTCTTCCTCCTATTTATTCTCTCAGAATGCCAGCTATTAGGATTCTGTCTTAGCCCCTGAAGCCACACCTGATCAATGGCAAATGGCCTGGCCCTGCCCTGAGTTCTGAAGTCAACCCTCTTCTCTTTGTCCTTCCTTTCCCCAACCCTGCTAGAGAGCAAGCTTCCCATTTTCCTCTCCTCTCGTCTCTTCTTTTTTCTTCTCTCCTTCTCTCTCTCTCTGTCTCTCTGTCACTCTTTCTCTATCCATCTCTCTTTTCTCCCTCTCTTTATAATAATAAAGTCTTTCCATGTAGACCTAGTCTAAGTATCTTCTGCCTCACCTTTACTGTGACTCCACGGGGCATGGGACCTCTCTCCATCCACCAGCCATGTCTGGTGAGCAAAATATCATAACATCAGTCTACCTATCTTCTCTTCTGCCTAGCTATGAGCTGTTCAGCTCTTTATGTTTAGACAGGCAAAGTAACACAGCTTTACAGAGTTAAACAAGTGCAACATAAAAGAATGAACACATCTTTGCACAAGTGTTCCACAGCATAAACAAATATAGCACATCATAAACTAATACTCCACAACACTCATTTGTAATGAATAAACAGTCAAATGCTACTCAGAGTGTGTCTTGGGGCTTGTTGCCATTTTAAGATTTTAAAATGAGGATTTTCGCATGTAAGAAAAGTCATCTCAAATTGTTTAAGTTAAAGAGTGGAACCTTTAACATGTCTCCAATGTTGAAACCATAGATTTCCCAAAGTTACCAAAGTGTAAACAGCAAGGGACTATTAAAGGAACACTTTCTGGACATCAGACACCCACCATGCACAGCACTTAATCACACTTGGCAATCACACAACCCCAGAAACTGTCAGTATTTCTAATCTCAATTCACCGTCTAAGAACTGTTGTCATAACTTAACATTTCTTAACCAGTGATTTTAAAATATAAGGCTGATCAAATAAGAACTAATATCTCCATGTAAATGAAAGTTTGGATCAGCATATTTTCCTGAGAAATGTCAATTGCATCATTCTGTGGTATATCAGCATTTGAATCACTGTTGAGCATTATAGTTTTCAGAATACAACAAAATCCTTTTGACTAATGTGTTGAGTTTGCTGTATGACACATGTCTATTTGTGAATTACCTTATATTTTACAATAATATAGCTGAGATGGTTAGTAGTCTTTATATGTCAGTCAAAGACAGATAAATATCATGTCTGGGATTTAGAGGTAAATTTACTTCTAAGAGAGTAAGAGATATGGTTAATTAGCTTGGGACTGTGGAAAAAATATTTTTATAACAAAGCCATTAAAAACTGACAAGCAGTTCATAATTCATTGAGAGTTCTAACTGTATGTCCAATTCCCAGGTTTGAGTAACAGCTTGTAGAATATTGTTACGATCCCAGGTGTCTCTCAGAAATGTTCACTTCATGACATAAATAGTGACTCCTCACTAGTGCCAAGGCTTGCAAATGCCATAGCTCTCAAGAGGCAGCCCAGTGTTCCTTCCTTGAGCACTCTGGGGTCATTGGCCCCCTTTGTTTCCATCCAAATTAGCAGTGAAGAACAAGGAGAGAAGGCCCTACATTTTGAGCAAAGACAAAAAAATAGAAAATTACATGGCAGAGAAACACAGTTTTATTGATTAATAATCTATAGATGTATTTTACACTATTATTACATAACTATAATTCAATCAATAAATTAATACTGGGTACTGTAGACTGTTGATATTTGCAGCAATAGTTTCAGCAGTCAGTGATTTTAATAGCAGTAACAGCAAACACCCAGAAATGTTCTCTAGTATCTACTCATTCTGAATACCTGGAATTAATCTCCCACTTTAAAAAAGTATTTCTAAAGCCCAAATATGGGGTGAAGTATAC
Organism: Sigmodon hispidus; assembly: GCA_004025045.1. Classification (NCBI taxonomy): domain Eukaryota; kingdom Metazoa; phylum Chordata; class Mammalia; order Rodentia; family Cricetidae; genus Sigmodon; species Sigmodon hispidus. The sequence goes on from PVIH01002268.1 coordinate 4,442, forward strand.
ACTGTAGATCAATAGATTTTTCAAGTGCAATAATTGTTTCTCTCTGGGAGATTCCCATTAGTCCCAGAATAAAGAACACTTTGATTGACCTCAAAGAACACAGCAGATGTGGACAAGCTGTGTGTACTGCTGACATTATCAGACAAAAGGCAGCCTTGAACATCACAGGAGAACACACTGGACATGTGCATATTGGTCATGGGAACCAAGCAACTGGTCAAGTGTGTGTTCTTCCAAATTTGCGAAAATGAAACTTTAGGTCATGGAAGAGAAAAGAAGAAAGCAAGGTCATGAACTAACAATCTCTGAACACATAAAACATCCTCAGAGAATAATATAAAAAGAGAAATATGTTTTGACATGTAGGACTATTAGACACATTGAGGGAAAAAAAACATTTTGTACATAAAACCTCAAGAACCCAATTGTTTAAGCTCCTAGATACAAAGCTCACCTTTGATGGTGTAAATTTTGCTCTGTATCTGGGTTCTGAAGCCAAGAAGACAACTGAAATGGGAGAATGAATCTGCTTTATTTATCATCGATAGTTCCACACCAATGGATTTAAGCTTGAGGGCTAGAGGCAAGGGGATCAGGGAGCAAGTCTTTATACTTTGAAATGGGCAAAAGTTTTTAGTTCCACCAAAAATCTCTTTCCAATGTTAATTTGGGCAGCAGGGACAATTTTTTTTCCCCACTATCAGCTGGACCAAAAACTTAAATACATCTTTACTACTGGGGGATTCCAGCTTCTCTCTCCCCACCCCACACTCGGTATTTCTTAGGAAGCAGCATATGTTCTTAGGCAAAGCACAATGATGCTCTTAAAAAAAAAAGACTTTGGTTTGCATGGTTTTTAATTTTTAATTCTTTATGTTAGCATACAAGGTATTGGATTGAGTTTCATCATGCTGTCTTCATACACGTGTCATTATACTTCCTTCTTCAATCATTCCTCCCTACACTTCCTCTCCTATCCCCTTCTCCTCATCCCTCTGGTTCCTTTTCTTCTCCCAGCCAATGAACTAACTCCTACTTTTACAAGACAAGGTTTTACAATGTCAGGTTTAAATTGTTTCTATTTGTAGTGAAACTCAAGCAATATTGAACAAATGAAACATATGAGCTGACAGAAAAGCAGCCCTGGTTTGCATGCTGGGAGGGACTCAGAAAACAAGGAAACTAAGGAACCAATGCACACATGGCCTAAGAGGAAATTAAAAACACCAATGTTGCCCTTATAAACATCTCAGGATTTGGTTTAATGCCTAGAAATTTTTATTTAGTCACTCATTCTAACTAGCATTTACAGCAGATGTACTGCCATGTGCCACGTACAATATGAGATGTAGAGATATAGAGTCAAAATAAGATGAAGGTTCTTATCTTCAAAGAGTTCACAGTTCAGCAAAGGAGGAAAAGTGTGACATTGACTCACTCCATTGATGTATAGAGAAAAGAATCAGGAGGGTGAAAATGAGATGATGGAAATACGAAAGCCAGGAGGTAAGAAGGGTGATCCTGGCATATTTGAGAGCAGTGTAGAGCTAAAGCCCTGGAATCACTTTCATCCATTCATTCTCCTATTCAACAAGCATTTATAGTAGGCCTACATGTCAATGACTAGGCAGTGTGGCTATGTCAAAACCTACAATATGGAAAGTAGATAGAGGGGTAGAACTAAAACAAAATGACGTGGAACTCTGGTGTCTGGAGCCAACTTTCTCCCAAAGGCCAAGTTTGTTAACAGAAACTACCAACAGTGGTTCAGCCTTGAATGTAACCATTTCTAATTAGATCACGTAAGATAGGGTATGCTGCTTCAGCTGTGACAGAGTCTAACTTATATGCACAGGGTATGGCACTCCAGCTGTGAGAGATACACTTACTCATGTTGTCAGTTAGCATTTGTGTTTCTGACTTGAGCCAGGTCATGGCAAACAAACTACTTCCTCTACAGCTACAAGTCTAGGATATTTTTAGGCATGCAATGACTGGAGGGTGTCATTGAAATTGTGATCCCCAAATCAGGGGAGCTGGGCATCCTGCCACACCTGAAAAGGTTCTTTTCAAAGACCCCTGTACCCCAATTCCTGACAGCTTTCCTGAGGCTCACAGTGTCAAATGCTGCTCTGTGCCATAAGCATTCACTGTTGTCTGGCTAATGATGCTGATGCTAGTTGTACTTAAGTCATTAACCTTTGTAGATTAGAGAGAGAACACACAAAGATTCCCCAAAAGATTTGTAATTCACCCAGAGTACTACATTTGACTCACCTAGAAAAGGGGCAATATTCTCTTCACTGATATAGTAATAATATTTGGCTTTAGAATAAATGCCTTTATCAGATTAAAAAAAAATGTTTCTTCCATGACAATTTCATTCTAATACTTAATCAGAGAAACTGAAGGAAAAGATAATGAAACCTCCTGTAAGATTTTAGCTGTAAATTTTCTGGTATCACCTTCTGGTGGTAAATGGCTGTAGGGAGATGAGAGGTGCTTGGTGCAAACATTATAAACCAAAACCATGCTGTGGAAGTGTTCAGAGCCCCTCCAGTTGGTGCTTGTTGTTTATTTCTATATTCTCTCTTGAAATATGAGGTCCAGGAAAAGAAATTATAATTTAATTGTCAAGCTCTCAGCAATTTAGAAAAAAGCAGCTAAAAAAGCCAAAGTAGGAAAGACTGACAAGAGTCCTGGTACTCATTGGTGAGGGAGAGACTGATATTTTACAGGCCTCTGTCTTTATAACGTGGGATGATAGGATGCTGACAGACCCCAATAATGATCCCAGAAAAAACTAAAGGTATATGCTTTTTGAAAATAGACAATACTTCTGTGAGCAAAGTGATAGATGAAGAATGGTCTCAGACAGGCCTTCACAATCAGTAACTTTGAGGGGCATTCTGAAGATGCACAAGAGGGAGGCTGCCAGGAGCTTTGCTGATGGAAGCAGAAGTACAATGCTATTCTTACTCCTTTTCTTGCTGTTAGCTTTTGTAGATGAATATACTCTCATCAGTCCAGCTCCTATGCTAGGAAGATTCTGTCACCTGATTATTAATTAGAGAGCTAACCACATCCCAACAGTCCCCTCCATTCACACTGTCCCCACTACTTTTTCTTGACAATTCATTTATGCAATATTTATGAAAAAACACTTCTGCACAATGTTTCTAGGTCTGGGCAAAATCAGCAACATACTATTGTCCTCAGAGTGCACTGGAAAGATGGATTCAGTGAGCAAAGAAAAGAATCGTTGCAAAAGGAGACACTCAGAAAATGTACAGGGCATCAATCTGTCCATGATGAGAAGGGCCTAAGTGACAGAGGAGTCACATTCTATCAGGGCCATGCCACTGTGATCACCTTATTGATTAGCTCTACCACCATAATTAGCTCTGGAGAAATTGTGTCACTTCCTTATGATATGATTTCCTTGGCTATAAAGTGGAAATACAACTATCTGTCTCAAAGTATTGTTTTGAGGATTAAATGAATTGATATGATTTTATTAGTTGCATGAGGCACTAATATTAATAAAGAGCTTCCTGCAACTGTTGATATGATCATGTAATCTTTATGATCCCTTCCAAGAAGCCAGTACACATTTCTTCTTGTATTAATAGATTTAGATCAACAGATCCACATCCTTTATTTCCTTGTCCCATGAATGAGACTGCTATTTACATTATAGTAATCTTCTCAAGATGTATGTTATATAAAGGAAAATAACCAAAACTTATCTTACACAAATTTTGCAAGAAAATCTTATCTTCTAGTACATATAAGATACTAGATGGCCAACACAGAGTAAGAATGTTCTTACTTCTCAATTCCACACCTGGAAAGTTGTACCACTGCTCACATATTAGCATACTGAAATCTAATTATCCATTGAATGTACAAGCTACACAAGATCCATGTTTGGTCTGTCTCACTTCCTTAAGATTTGGATACCCAGAGTTTAGGGACATTAGAAGATAGTTACAGAGAAAGATATATAAACATGTAAAAAAACAGATATGGCAATAACAGTGCTGAAGAGATAAAAGTCAAATAAAACACAGCTTTGGTAGTTCCCAAGTTAAAAAAAAAAGCTGCATAACTCTAATAGGTAACTGAATACACAAAGGGATGTAGGGTAAGAGGTGAGTCCTATTGGAAGTAGCAAAACTTCATTTTACCCCTCATACATCATCTTGTGATATAGCAGGTACTAGAGTCGTTAATGCGAAATTCATACTTACAACATTAGAAAAAATGATCCTTCATATGAAACAAAAATTAATTTTGGTTGGAGGAATAAATAAGAATAACAAGGGTTTTTTTTCAAAAGCAAAGGTACATTTTTTTCTTGTCATAAATCAGTACTGAGTTTAAATTTTTAATCATACTTATTATGTTTTACCTTATCCTGATGAAAGCCTTAAGTTTCAAAGCTCATTAATGTTCTTAAATGTTTATGTCTATATCCTGAATGTGCCTTAGAGCATGTTTTATTTACAAGTTGCTATGCATTGCTGCTTGCTGTCTTTAAGAGGGATTTTAACCTTTTGTGCATTGAAGAGGTGATTTCCTTCCTAAAGTATCATTCTGAAGTTTACTCATTTAGATGAAGGGGTTTCCAGTTCTCTTAATGGAGCTTAGATTTCTAGGGAGAGCATTTTATCACGTATATCATCTCGTTACTCATCGATTATGTATTATCTGCTTATATTAAGAAGCTACTATGAGCAGTTAATGTTTACTAAACAATCAATAGAATCTAAGTGCAGCAAGAACAAACTCAAAGAAGTAGAGTGAAGTTCAGGAAATACTGGGAACAGGGGCCTCTATGAGAACTTACTTACGCTCAAATGATCTAATTTATCTTTTTAATGACATCAAACTTAATAATCAATGGCTTGCCTCATAGCTTCAGTGATGCGGCAACTTAACAATAACTCAGAGTTTAGAAATAAGTTCATCAATTCTTAATTTTAATTGGACTGTATATGGTTACTTTTAAGTGATTAAACTCTCCAATAATAGACAGAAGAGAAAGTTAATACAGATGTAAATAGCTGCTTTTATGTTATAGCTCAGATCCTGTTCCACCCCAATAACAGGCAGGTGCTTTTCACCATGAGCCCCATTGGGTGTGATAAACATAAGGCATGTGTAATGAACAAGACTGTGACAGAGGAATAGGAAGAACAAGATCATATACAGCTGTACGTATGTGTGTACATGCACATATACATAGACTGCACAGTGCCCCTCTCAGATACCTGTAAGTCCTGAGAACTTTAGGCAAATAGGAAGAAATACAGATTTTCTTTATTTCCTTATTCAGCGGGGAGGTTAAAGAATGTTCTTACTTCTCAAGTCTGCACCTGGAAAGTTGTACTACTGCTCATATATTAGCATACTGAAGTCTAATTGTCCCTTAAATATACAATCTAGACAAGATCCATGATTGGTCTATCCCACCTCCTTAAGATTTGGATAGCCAGGAGTTTAGGGAGATTAGGAGATATTTACAGAGAGAGTTAGAGACAGACCATGTCACTCTTCCAGTGCCCATACCCAGCAATCATTCTGCTCCAGTACACTCCTCTAATCTCCCTTGCCCAAACACATTTTCTGACACTTAACAATGGGGAAGTTAATGAGTCTTCAAGTTAAAGATTGGCTTTAAACAAATTGGTTCATCATTATTTGAGTAGCCTATGAAGCAATAAAAGCCTTGCTTATGAAAACTAGATAAGCAGCTCAGGAAATGCAAAACCTGTCACTACTTGCTGCCTTTGTGGTTGACAAATGCCACCCAGTAGCTCCAGAAGCATCAGAACCAAGGTATCCCAGCACTCCAGAGACATATATCAATGTGATCAGAAGGATAAAATATAAATAATCACATACATATCAATTGTTCTGGGCACATGAAGTCTAATAAATATTTGGAAGGTCAGTCATTTAATTTGCACCAAATTACTGACAACTTACTTGCTTGAAGCTGGAAATGTGGTTCTCCATGTAAATTTATCTCATGACCTATAAACTTAATCATATCATAGCTTCCTTAGGCATAAAAAATGTATCAGAAGCACTCAGTGCTATAATGCACATACCAATAAACAATTTATACACTTCCAGGAAAGATACTGTTTTGAAGAAACTGTACCTATATGCTGAATAAATGCCACTAAACAGAATATTTTCCCCAGAGGAATGTGTTTCAAAACTTCTGTAAGTTAATTACTATATGAGCTTATAAATATTGTGTGCTTTCAGGATGTTAAAACATAATGTGTAATTTCATAATTTCTACTTTTTTAAAAAAAAACTAACTTTGGACTGACTAATAAGCTAGAGTTCATCTTCAAACAGTTATTTTTTACAGTATAAGATTCTATAAGGTTGTCTAGATGTCTCCTGTATGGAGACCTGATTTTTGGCACTTTCTCAGAGATATGAGCTTCCACCTTGATGTCTGCCTAGTGCTCCAGCTGGTTTTTAAGTGGTGGCTCACAATCCCACAGTTCTTCTCTGACACGACAGGCATTTCTCTGGAGTCCATAGTCTTCTGCTGGCTTCCGGCAGTACAAGAGTTCATGAGAACAGCAACTCTGCCTTTCTGACAAGGCCTCCACCCACCCTAAGCTTCAAAGGACACCCGCCCCCATCTGCCTCCAAGTATGATTCTCTGTGTAAGAAAAATGTCCTTGGTAAGAGCTTTTACACAAACTCAGAACTTCTTCTGAGACATTACTGAACTTTCAGATTAACAATAACAACAAAGCCTGCCTTTAGATAGATATCAAAGATAGTCACTCTTAATTCTTGTTTTTGAGCTAAAGTGGCAGTCTCATAGCAATTTTTCTAAAGCTCGTTGAAGATCTTGCAACAACTACAACAGATCTTAAAATAGATTTCTTTTGTTCATGAGTTGATCCATTTGTAAAACTGTCTTAAACTCATATTCCATTAGTCAGCAGTTGATAGCCATAGCACATATTTTTAATTTATACTAAAAGTCTTTATGTCTAACAAGTAAAACAGCCAAATTAGAAAATCAAAGAGTAAATAGTGGTGCTTCATCATGCAGCCAAGCAACTTTATTTTAATGTGCAAGAGCTTATTTTATAGTTGCTAATGTGGGGGGGGGGCGGGGTGCAACAGGGTCTCACATAGCCCAGACCAGCATCAGAGTTACCTTTAAACACCCAACCCTATTTGAACTAGGAAAAAAAAAAAACATCCTGAGGAAGGTAACCTAATCCAGAAAGACAAATATAATATATACTCACTCATAAGTGACTATTAGATATAAAGCAAAGGATAACCAGGCTACAGTTCACAACCCCAGGGAAACTAGGTAACAAAGAGAATCTTAAGAGACATCCATGAATCCCTCTGGGAAGGAGAGATAGATAAGATCTCCTGAGTAAATCAGGTGCATAACGGTGAAAGGGGAAGAGGAGCTGAGAAGAGAACACGCAAGGGAACCAGATGGTTGACTTGGGGGAGGGACAGAGGGAAAGCAAAGAAGCAGCTATCTTGACAGAGGGAACCATTTAGAGGTTAGGGAGAAACCTGGTGCTAGGGAAATTCCCAAGGATGACCCCAGCTAAGACTCAAAGCAATAGTAAACAGGGTACCTGAACTGGCCTTCCCCTGTAATCAAACAGATGACCACCCTAATTGTCATCATAGAACCTTCATCCAGCACCTGATGGAAGCAGGTGCAGAGCTAGCTCCACAACCAAGCATGAGCCAAGCTCCCAGTCCAGTTGAAAAGAGGGAGGAGGGATTATATGAGCAAAGGGTCAAGATCATTATGGGAAAACCTACAGAAAAAACTGACCCGAGCTACTGGAAGCTCACTGACACTGGACTGACAACTGGGGAACCTTGGTGGGCCTTAATGAGGCCCTCTGAATGGCTTGGGAAGCTTGTGGGGACTCTGGCAGTGGGACCAGGATTTTTTTTAGAGGTAGGCTTTTTATTTTGTTGTTTATTCTTTTTTTTAAATATTTATTTATTTTTTATTTTATGTGAATTGGTGTTTTGCCTGCATGTATAACTGTGTAAGGGTGTCAGATCTTGGAATTACAGAGAGCTGTTAGCTGTCATGTGGATGCTGAGAATCGAACTCAGGTCCCCCGGAAGAACAGTCAGTGCTCATAACCACTGAGCCATCTCTCTAGCCCCGGGAGCAGGATTTATCCCTAGTGTATGAACTGGCTTCTTGAAGCCCATACCTATAGAGGAATAGCTTATTCAGCCTTGATATGGGGGAAGGGGCTTGATCCTAAATCAATTTGGTGTGCCAGACTATGTTGACTCCCCATGAAAGGCCTTACTCTTTATGAGGAGTGGATGGGAGAGGGGAAATCAGAAGCCAAGGGGTGAACGGGAGGAGGGGAAACTAGATGTAGTTGGTATGTAAAAGAAAAAAAAAATCTTTAAATAAAAAAGAAAATCAAACATAGCAATAAAATAACTCTTCTGTTAAAAACAAAACAAAACAAAACAAAACATCCTGTTGTTTCTCATTTTAGAGTACTGGGGTTACAGGTGTGCAGTGCCATGCCAAGTTGATGAGGTACTGAAGGACCAAATGCAGAGCTTTGAGCAAACTATACACACATTCTACCAACTGCATTATAGTCATGACTCTTCTTATTGCTTAAAAAAAATAATTATAGAAGACAGTATTTTTCTGGGCAGTAGTACTGCACATCTTTAATACTAACATTTGAGAGGCAGACAGATCTCTGTGAATTCCAGGCTAGCCTGGTTTACAGAGCAAGTTCCACAACAGCAAAGGCTTCAGAGAGAAACTCTGTCTCTACATAAATAAATAAAATAAAATAAGCAAGCAAACTAATAAATAAATAAAAAACAATATTTTATTTTAAAATAAATGTGAAATATTAAATGGACCAAAAGAACTAATAACTACCAGCTTAGATAAACCCAATTAATAATTTTAAAATGTTCTAAAAAAAACTTTCAATTTCTTTCAAAACTGATTTCCTATTGACTTAGGGCTTTTATATCTGAAGAGATACCATGACATGGAAACTTTTATAAAGAAACCATTTAATTGGGTGATTTATAGTTCAGAGGTTCAGTTTATTATCATCCTGATGGAAAATGGCAGCATACAGGCAGAAATGGCACTAGAGAAAGAGTTGAGAGTTCTACATCACGCAATCAACAGGAAATGAAGTGTCTTACTGGGTATGGCTTGAGCCTATATGAGACCTCAAAGCTCACCTTCAAAGTGACACACTATCTCCAACAAGACCACACCTACTTCAATAAGGCCACACGTCCTAACAGTGCCACTTCTTTTGGGGGCCTTTTTCTTTCAAACCATCACAGCTATGAATGTAATTCCTAATGTAAACAGCATTCTGTTAAATGAAGCAAAGAAATTTGCTTTATTTTTCTGCTCTTCAGATTTTCAAAGGCTCTAAAAAACTGTGTAATTCAAACATTTTTAATAATAATAAAATTCAATTAAGTATATATAATTTTAGGCACAGAAAATTCAGAATCTCTCACTTGATGATTATGCTTTGAATAATTCTATTCTGAAATTCAATCCTTAACTTCATTGTTTTCCAAGAACTATTAGGACAAAGGGGCAATTTGAGCTGAAGAAAAATAGTCCATTTTAATTGCAGATGTTATAATTGTATATATTTTTGAAAATGCATACTTCACAATCTCTCTTTTAATCATATAAGATCTGTTGGCTAAATATCCTCTAAAAAGCAGGTCTCTGTATTTTGGAAAACTCTTTTATTAGTTATAAATTATAAACCAATACTTTGATGATTGAAGGACTAGAATAAAAACTTTTAAGACAAACAAATCCATTATCTGCTGCTTATGAGAAAACAAAATTTTAAAGATGTTAAAGCCATGTCTTTCTCTTATCAAAATTTGTTCACATATCCTAAGGTGCAGGCTTGTCAAGTCACAAGAGACAGAACCACCAGCATTATTAAGTTGGAGTAAAAGCACATGGGAGCATATTAAGGAGATCTCTGGAGAAAAGATAAAGATATGCTTGGTTCACCTTCCCCTCCATTCTTTCCTCAAGAGCTAGTCTTTTTTTCAAAGGTGTGCAATGCAAGCCCTATTGCTTTTCCTCAGCTTTATACCTCCAAGTCTACTGAAGTGCCACTCAGTTCTCTAGACAATAAATTCCACAGATGCAGATGGATGTCTGTGCACCTACCTACCTCCTCTCCTGCTCATGGAACTTCAGGAAAAAAATACAGAATAAAACTAGGCTGTGTCACCTGAGCTTCAAAAGACTGTTCTCTGGAAAAAAATACAGAGTAAAACTAGGCTATGTCACCTGAGCTTCAAAAAACTGATCTCTGCCGCAGTACCTAAAGTCAAAGGATCTCCTTTGATATTAGTCTGCCTTTGATGTAAAAGGGAAATGAGAGTCCCCACACTTGTTTAGGACAACTGCCACACACCCAGCTTTTCACTATCCCTGACAAGGCCTGTCCTCTCCTGGGATGCCTTTGACAGCAACTGAAAACAACAGAAGCCAGCAGGAGTGTGTAAGAACAGGAGGGAGAGTCTCCTGGCTGCCTGCCTGCAGGGGAAGTCTCTCCACAGAGCCATGTCTGAACATCCCTCTTCCACACTGCCATGCTGCCCTCACACACCACAGGGTCTTGCTTCTTTTCATGCAACAGATGTTTGGAATGATTTGGAATGATATCCTGTGGCTTTGAAGGTGCTGCTGGCAAATTTCTTAGCTTTTAAGGAAGTCGTGCTGAATCTCCAATCAAATAAAATAATAATGGAAATGGTCACTCATGTTTGTGCTCAGATATGGGAAATGATAATACAGAGGCTAAGGAATTTCTAGGCTTCCCCATTATTCCATCTTGCTGCTTTTCAGTCCTACTGTATCTTGAAAGGAAAGGCATTCCTAAGTTTCTGAGGTTTCTATAATCAAAGAGAAAATAGATAAGCTAATGCTGCTACTACATACAAGTCAGGACAATCACATACTTTAGCATGGTGCATGCCACCATTGAGGTGACTACTTGTTCTCACCCTTTATCTGTATCTTAGCATTGTTCTACCAGTGTGGGGCTCTCTGCAACACTGGATTCTCAGAGTGGCTGCTTCCCACATGAACCATCAGCTGTGTTAGCTGAGAATTAGAAATGCAACATCCAAGGCTCACCCAAGTCTCTGAAAAACCCTTAACAGATAGATGCCTCAGATAATTCCTGTGTAGCCAAGTCTGAGAAACACTACACCACAGCATTTCAGAGTGAACTTGGTGCTTAGATAAGAGAGTAATATGTTCAACTCTGTGGCTGAGACTGGTGATACTAGGAGTACTGAGTGGTTATCTAAGACACTAGTCCCCCAATATGAAAAGCACCGGCCCAACAATGTTTTGGTTGAAAAGACTAAGGTCCAACCAAAACATTGCATGACCAGTGGTAACAGGACTTTCATGCAAAATATACTGTTCTATGATTCCTGCCCTTGCTGCTTACTTGGCTGGTACCTTCAAAGAGCACTGGTTCTTCCAATCCTCAATGGTGAGAATTATTTCCCATTGCCATCACTTGCAAAGGAGAAGGGTTTTCAGTCTTTGCATAGTAAGTCTGCCATTACTTATTACTGTTCCTGACTAAAATACACTTTCAAAACAACGGTCTAGAAGCTTCATACCAAGTCACTATAAAAATAATTTTCATAAAATAGAAAAGCAAAGTCATGATTTAGCATCAAGTAGCAAAAACTAAAATTACATGTTATAAATTAATCTATTATCAAGAACCAGAAAATATAAAAGTATATGCTCACAAAATGTCATATGCAATAAAATGGTTATTACCCATCCTATACTGCAAATCAAATTATGGAACAGCTATTCACATATAATTATAATCACATTATAAATATATTCACATTATAGTCTCAGACTTGGCTGTCACATTAAAAATGTTGGTATAGTACTTCAAGTAAAAACAAGTTATAAAATGTAATTGCAACTACATAAAATTAGGTGCATTTCTACAAAAAGGTAGAAAATATGTATAAACCTATCATGTTTTATACTCAGAAAAATGTGTACAGATGACTATTTTCTAACTTTTAGTAGTTACTAAATTGCTTTCTTATTTCTCTCAAAGAAATGCTATGAAAAAAGAACAAAACAAGTAGAACAATTATGAGACCTGTAAGAGTCAGTGTAAGTCACAATCTGGCTCTAAATTCCATAGTTAGGAGTAGGTTGGACACCTACTGAATCTTCACTAAATGCTAAAACCTTCCTGGTGTGGTTTATTAAATTTTCTGAGGTCAGTAATAAACCAGAGCCTGTAACATTCATCTTTCTTGAAATAATGTGTATCTTGTTGGTTTCCCAAACCAAATACTGGGTCTCACATCCATATAGTTCTTCATACAGTTTACAAAGAAAGATAGAAACTCCCCAGGGAATAGGGGCAAGGGATCTCCACTTCTTTAGGAGGGAGGGAAAAGAAAGAGCACCCTGAAGGTGACAGTTCTTCCGGACTATGTTTCTGTGCATGGATCGGCACCTTGGAGCCCATTTTCTCCAGGGGAACACCTAACCCAGTCTTGGTATTAGGATGAGGAACTCCGACTTGCCTGGAGTGGATGCTGAGCTAATCTACCTTGGGCTCTCTTGCCCTTTCTGGGAGGGGACTGAGGGGTCAGGAGGAGGGAGGCTGAAGACTGACAAGGAGGGGTCAGGAGGGGAAGGGAGTTGGATCAAGAGGATACACAGATAAAAAATGAGACTTTGTTCTATAAAAATTAAAAAATTAACAAAATCGATGTTTTAATATATAATCTGTTAAAAAATACTTTGCATGCACTTTTTGAAGTATTTATATATAAAAATTTTATAAAACATCACATTGAGAAAAATATAAAACAGAACTGAGTAAACTCAATTGTATTAATTTAAAAATTCATTAACCATCAAATATTATTTGCTATAATATAACATATTAATTATGTAGCATGAGTAATACATTTCTCACAGCATACAGTATCTTACATATTCTTTCAGCAATTTGGAAAATTGCCAGATTGATGAAAATATTTATGTCTATTTTAAAAATAATTGAGTTAACTTTGGCATAAGTCTCCAAAAAAGATTTACATTTTTAACTTTTAAATTCTAAATTTTTATTGTTAATTCTGTATTTATAGGAATGTTCTCTAATGTTCTGAATGAATTATTTGTACTAAAATGGTATTTTGCATTTAAGAATTTTTAAAACATCAAGAATTATTCATTACAGATACAAAAGCCTGTAAAGCAATCTAAAATAAAATGGCCCTTTAGTGGCCAGGCACACTTGTGGCACCTTTGGGAGAAAGGAATGTCTGTCTCTCTTCTTCAGTTTCTACAACATCTCTACACATGAGCAGCATGAAAAATGCCACACATGATTTGATTGATTTTATTATGGTTAAACCTGTTATGTTTTTAACATGTCTTTGCTAGTGAGAAGATGAGTGGGCTTCCACACAAGCAAATCTCCTATGAATCATTCAACTCATCAGAATCGTCTCTACCTTTTGGTAAGAATTTTTTTTCACATATTAAAAACAAAACTTTCAAATCTTTCATTTTAGCTGCAGTACTGACAAAGGACTGTGATCATGAGGTTCCTCAACCTATTTTTTCTGTCTATAGTCATCTAGAAAGACTAATCAATTCAGTTCATTCACACTTAGATTCCGAGAGTGAAAATTTTACCCAAACATCCATGTGACAGTGCTTACAAGTTTAACTGTAGTTAGTGACTTTGTTCGGTGCTCTCGTTAGCATCTTATGGTAAAGTGGACAAAGAGGGGAAATAAGGCTTTGACAGATGGTACTCAGGGTTTGACCCCTGCTGAGCTCAGCAGGGCCTGTGGTTTCCAAGGTTAGGGCTGTCAACATGGCTGTCTATCAATTGAATAACCAAGTATAGACTGCCAGTCTGTTTCCTATACAAAACTTAGACTTCGTGAGCCATTATTGTCCGTCTTTTCTGCTGATCTAGTAACTTTCAAGAAGGAGTGAGAGTTCTGACGTAGCCTCACTATTTAAGAAACACTTGGAAAAGGAATTCTCAGGGGCTGAAAGAGGTAGGCTGCGATTTGATCTTTTCTCTCTGTAGTTTCTTGCTAAGGTTTCAATGACTTGAAAAGAATTCAAAAGCTACCAAAGATTCACTTTTACAGAATGGCTAAATGTAAAGCTGTTTAAAGTGCACTTAATAATGTCTGCCTCTCAAAAAGGTCTGGGTTAAAAATCCTTAGAGTAGTAGATGCTGACCCTTCTAGAAATAGTATTAATGAAAAGAGAAATGTTTCTATTAAGGACTACGGTGGTGTGTTTAGATGTGTTTTCCTGGCCTCTTTTTCACCTTACCTAACTCTAAACATTAATCCACACACCCTTTTTGTTTCACCTGTGTCTAAGACTTTCAAATGCTCACAGAAAGAACCCAATGCTGAAAAACAGAAAACTGGACACTGTACCAAAATGTGCCTTTTATCACACACTCTTAGCAACTGTACTCTTTGGTAAGTCCACTATTTTCTTTTACCTGTGCTTTGTAATTTCAAGATTATTGTTGCTTTTTAGAGATTATATTTTAAAAAGCTTGTTTATGGATTTTTAAGCCCAGGCTTTATATGCAGAAATTAAAGGTGAGGTGGCACTCTTGCATTGTTTTATTTTATGCTTGTAGAAATTAAAGCAAAATCCATGGTTACTCTTTAAAGGACAATGTATTAAAAATAAAAATATTAATGTCAGCTTTCAAAAATGACCAGGCAGAATTCCACCCATCATTACTAAGCATTCTAGTTGCTGCTTTTGATAGACAGGAGGGTGGCTTTACCTCTCTCTTTTGCTGCTGGTCTGAATAATTCCATCTCCTACTGTTATGATTGTTTCCAGGTTGTAGGTCTGAGAAGATGACACTCTCCTAACAGTAGAGCTGAACATATCCTCCACAAATATTTAGCCCATGATTTAAAAATGTTATTTGGATAAATGATTAGATATTATGATTCTCAGTGTACTTAATTACTTTGAGAACAAAATACATTTCTCATTTTCAAATACATTTTTTAGAAGTGAATGCTAAAAATTTTTAAATTGAAATACAAAGGAGGAATTTTTTAAGCCTAATTCAGTGTTTCCATCTTTGATATGAGATCTTCACCAGCTGGCAGATACTAAGCAAATGTTATTGTACTGAAATAAAGGGGATATTGAGTATTAAGTAAAAGATACAATGAACTCCTGAACTGCAGTAAAACAGCTCTTCACTGTTTATGATAAATTATCATTTATAGTACTTACGATAGATTTCCAGCTTAAAATTTAGAATGAGCCATCCTCCAGTGTTTTTAAGCTTTGACCTTCGACCAGCTCATATACAACCTGAAGCAGAAATTGAAATGAAGAAATCACTGAACTCCCTGCAGTTTTTTCTCTTTCCCTGACTGTGCCTCCTAAGTCGCCTTGTTCAGCAGTGCCCTAGCTAAGCTTCCTTGTAACCACCACCACCCCTGCCTGCACCCCATTCCCAGCACCACTCCCAACCACCACCACCCCTGCCTGCACCCCATTCCCAACACCACTCCCAAGGAAGATTTTTCAGTGGTAAACATAATGAATCAAATTTATTCTCCACATTGTTGGCTCTTTGAGGGTTACTTTATTGTGACTATATAGAAAATGTACTTCAGAAACTCCATCCAAGTCAATAAGCTCTACAGCCCTGAAAATAAAGTCCACACTTGGCAGGAAGGCAGCAGCCCTGAAGGGAAGAACAGATACAACCCTTGAATAGTACAAATGTGTACTTAGCTATATTGGAACATTCTTGTTTTTCCCCCAGAACTCTGGGACATGTGTGTCAGAATGTCTCAGGCTAATTAATATAACAAATATGTTCTAATTTCACGGAGCTTTTCAGTTTGTGGGAGAGTGTTGTTAACTTGAGCAACACACACATAAAACTTATCATCACCATCATTGACCCCTTGTGGTGCATACAACCTCCAGAACTGTTCTTGATTTTGCATATCTGAAACTCTATACCTATTAAACAGCTCCTTCTTCCTAGATCCTTCCAACTTCTGCAAGGCAGTGTCCTTTATCTCAGGGATGTCTAGAAATGGACTATACAGTACTTATCTTTGATAATTGGCTTATTTCACTCACATAGAATATGTCAGAAATGTCTATATTGCTAAACTCAGTACTTGTCCATAATGTATTAGCACTTTTCTGCTTGTCTATCATCTATTACTGTACATACACTATGGATGCTTTGATGTTTAACTCTAAGGAATAATGCCACTATAAAGACGAATGCAAAAGATGAATGTGACTCTTGTATGCTGCAGAGCAAATTAGGACACAGTTTATACTAGAGGGGGAAGCAAAAGATTACAGCCATAAGACAGCTAGGATTTAATAATTGCTTACTTCCTGCTGGGCAGAGACAAAAACTCTTATTCCTGTCACTTTGTGTAAGTAAAAAGTGGCAAGGCTTGGTAGCACAGATTTCTAATCCCAGCTACTCCCAGAAGCTGAAATAGAAGCTTGCTGGGGCTCCTCAGAAAGTTTAGGGCCACTCTGAGTCACTTAAGGGTGTGTGTGTGATTTGTGCCATAAGTCAGAGCCATAAGTCTTTGCCTGGCATGTGATATTCTGGGTTTGATCTCTCTCTCTCTCTCTCTCTCTCTCTCTCTCTCTCTCTCTCTCTCTCTCTCTCACACACACACACACACACACACACACACACACACACACTCAGAAGCATGCACACACTGAAGGAACTGTTGGTTAATTGATCCAAGGCCATTAAATTAGTAAGTCCCAGGGATGTAACTCTGCAAACTGGAGCCAAAACTAGCATCTAGAGAAAGAAAAAACCAACTCTGTATTGATAAAAGCACAGTCAGTCAAGGGCCTTAGGAAATAGTTTCTTAACTGTGTATGAAGTAAAATATGGTTTCTTCTTCAGAAGGTTCTGAGAAAAAAGGACAGGCATGCACAGTGTTTTTCTAACAATTCACTTCATCTATTATATATCCCACTCCTTCCTGCCATTGAATGGAACAAGAAAGGTATGTCTGAGTTAACTGACATTTCCTCTTTGAAGACAAAGAGTTTTGCTTTTCTAGGTTTCTAGAAATAGGGGCTTGAAATACCCTCATTATGAGAAACCTTTAAGTAGCCCATTAGGTGCCAGCTATGTGTGGTTACTTGTAAATCATCTCACATACAAACACAATCCTAACTCTTGATGTATCAAATAAGTTGTATCCAATGGAAAAACAAAAACAAAAACCAACATTAAAAATCAGAAGCTGTGGAGAAGACAGCTCGTGGGCGGTGTCAGCAAGTGCATGTTTGCACCCAAGAGAGACCTGAAAGGAGGTCCTGCAGGGTCCTTTGAATGCCATACAGATCACATGGCAACAATTATTCAGTGCAAGTCCAGGTGCTTCAAACACAATCCAGACAAGTGACTAATTAAGTCTGCACATTTTGTTTCACATATGTCTACAGATAAGTTCTTTATTAAAAGATATTTTAGTTTTATTGGCCACCATTTATGGAAGGTGGTAATTTTATTTT
Organism: Sigmodon hispidus; assembly: GCA_004025045.1. Lineage (NCBI taxonomy): Eukaryota > Metazoa > Chordata > Mammalia > Rodentia > Cricetidae > Sigmodon > Sigmodon hispidus. The sequence continues at coordinate 22,125 of PVIH01002268.1, forward strand.
AAACCAGATTATTACATGAAAGCATCTTTGCTTCCTCGATATTCCAACTTACAAATTTGCTGTTCTGCAAATAGCAATTTAGCTTTAGCCAAGAGAGAGAATTCAGTGACAAATATCTGCCAACATATTTTTGGAAGACCCAGACAGAAGAGGGAGCTATCCATCTGGAAATCAAGCAGTCCTTCAAAAAACAAGTCAAATAAATGTTGGAAGAATTTTTTTTAATTGAGTCTTATTTAATCTTTTTGCTCATAGCAACAATATAAATTTTCTAGAACATACTAGACGAGTATAGAAACAGATAGTAAAGGAAAAAAAAAAATCACCGGTTGATGAGGAGGCAAAATATTTAAGCCTTTTCAAGCCCTAATAAAAAATACACTCGTGTTTTATGGTTTATCTTACATTTCATGCCAAAACATATACTCAGAGATGCCCTCAATAAAATAAATAATAATAGTAATAATGTAATATTCTCAGACCATTCAGTCGACTAATATTACCTTCCTATAGGTCATGATATTAAAATAAAACTCCGACTTTAAAATGAGAACATCTGGAAAATTACGGCAAAAAGAAAACTTGTTTTGAGAGGGCTATGTTATAAAATTTACTTGCTATATTTGAAAAAAAAAAAAAAAACACGTTTTGTTCCCCAATTTGTTGTAACATTTGAAAGTTCATGAGGTTATGACCCCTCTTTAAGAAAGCATCTCCCACCACCTGCAAATACCCAAGGAAAAGCAGTTGGAAACAATAAAAACACGTGCTAGTTAACGGTTACCAGGGAAACGGTTCTGGTTCACCAATCAGAAAGCCTGCTCTTCCCAATGGCTTTGTCCGAGGGAGACGTGCGCCAGCTGTTACTGAATAACCATTGTTATAGGTCATCAGGAAATCACAGTCAGCAGGCAACCCAGCCCCACTGGAAGTTTATTTCTCATATTTGTTCATCACCAGGGCAATTCTCCACCTTTAAAACATCCCCTTAGGCCGGGTTAACAAAATACACCCTGCCCATGCACAATCATTTAAAGGAGACAAGAAGAAAAAATAGTCTTTTTTGTTCAGCAAACAGGTTTCTTCCTGATTTCAGTTGCATAATCCTGGCCGATGTCAACTGCAGGGCAGATATCTGAAGCCCCTGCGGATTGGGAGCTGTTCCCTTTCCGTGATTGGCTACTATGAGACCTGCCCCTCACTCTTCAGCCACCAAATGTTTGCTTTTTCACGTTACCACTAAGAAGATGTTAAGATCACTGGTGACTCCCCATGTAGGAAAGAGGTGTTCTTAGCAAATGAGGGGGCTCTGTGGACAGGCTGGAATCACCAGTAAGAAGAGGAACTGAGAGGTCAAAGTCCTGGGTCCCTTCCTCACCAACACACACCAGAAAAGCTCCACTTATCACATTTATATTTTATAGATTTATATAGCTTTAATAATATAGATATAATTATCTAATTTAATAATACAGATAAAAACGTATTTTACTTTTATTTATGTATATGTATTAAAAAACGTAGGTTTTCTTTTAAATAAAAGCCAGCAAGCAGTAAAAGCTATCCCAACACCATACTTGTTCCAAAAAAGGTAGGATTATCTAAACTTTAATAGCAACATGGGCACTTTTAATTTAGAAGTTATCACTCTGCCCTCACAAGTTAAAAAAAAAAAAAAAAAAAAAAAAAAAAAAAAAAAAAAAAAAAAAAAAAAAAAAAAAAAAAGCTGAGCAAGCAGAAATAGCAACTCTTATACCCATCTGAGGTCAAAGTCTGAGGTCACAACATAGACCACTGTCCCCAAACTGGAAAAACTGAGGGATGACCAGAGACTCAACTTATAGATTTCCTGGGTCATGAACTTTTTTTTACCTACCCAGCTGGGTTGGAAAGCCCAGATTCCAATGGCTAGAACACCAGGGTAAGCAAGTATAAGGCTTCAAAAGCCCAGTCACAGCTGGGTCCTACACTTACCTACAGAAGAGTAAAAGTAACAACAGATAGAAGTCCAAGTGAGACGCAGCTGCTGCAAAATATATCAATTGTTGAGAAAGAAGCTCCAGCCTAGAACTCTGTGTTATACAGCTGTGCTTTCAAGGTGAAGGACAAGTAACAGTTCTCTCAAAAAACTGAATTTCTTTCTAGTTGAACAGCCAGCCAAGAAAGAAACAGAATTCTTTCAAGAGGAAAAATGTGATATGCTATAGGCCAGAAATTCCTCAGATCTACTCAAAGATAGAACTTCAGAGAATGAATATGTGATGGTAAAGCAAAAACTTTACTTTTTCTATTTTTTTTAAATTATCTTTATTTTTTAAAGGTTTTCCTCATACTCATCATTGTTCCCCTCCTCCCTCTCCTCCCAGCCCTCCTTCAGCCTCCCCCTTCCCACCCTACTCGCATCCATCCCCCAGGGAGGGCAAGGAATCCCAAGGTGAGTCACTTCTGTCTGGTATATCCAGGTGAGGTAGGTCTAAGTCCCTCATCCCAGAATCAAGGCTGCGTTAGGTGTTCCTCTGTAGGGAATAGGCTCTGAGATGTCAGTTCATACACCAGGAATAAACTCTGATTCTAATGCAAGAGGCTCTATAAACTGCCCATGTTGTTCAGCTGTCATCTATATTTGGAGGGTTTAGTTCCTTTCCATAAAGGTTCCTCAGCTGTCATTTCCAAGTCAGTGAGCTCCCAATAGCTTGCATCAGCCACCAATGTGAGTCTCCTTCTCCTGATTCTGATCCTTTGCTCATATACTCTCTCCTCCTTCTCTTCAGTTGGACCAGGAGCCCAGCCTGGCGCTTAGTTATAAATCTCTGCTTTTGCCTCCATCTGTCAACTGGATAAAGGTTCTATAATGACACTTAGGGTGGTCATTCATTGGATTATAGGGGAAGTACTGCTTAGGCACCCTCTCCACTACTACTTAGAATACTAGCCAGAGACGTCTTGTGGGTTCCTGGGTGCTTTCCTAGCACCAGCTTTCTCTCTAACCCAACAATGGCTGCCTCTATCAAGATGTGTATTTCCTTGTTCTCTGTCTCTGTTGCTCCTCCCACTCAACCATCTTCATCTCTTATGATTTGTTCTCCTTTCCCTTGGCTTTCTCCCCCACACAATTCCAATTTACTCAGGAGATCTTCTCTATTACTTTTTCTATTCTTGTCTGTTCAAAATCTTAGCAATAATGTATTTATTCAGTGTGTATTCAACTCAAGACATGTAAGTGTTTTGTATGCTTAAATATATGTGTGTGATTTAGATAAGTGACATGACCAAAGCAATAATATAAGTAGTATAAGAGAGGAACTGGGGATATTTTGATATCCCAAAACACTTGTGTAACTCAGGAAGCAGTATATTGTGAAGAGAACTTGCATCAATTATAATTGCATATGTACAATGCAAGTCTAGTCGACCAAACATAGCATGCATTTAAAAAGAAAAAAAGTAAAATTAATGTACTAAGAAAAAAAGAGAAAACAGAAACAAATAAAATGTTCATTTAAAAATATAAAACAATAATGACAGTGAGGTACTGGAACAGCAGGAAAGAAGAACCACAACGGCCCTGATCCAGCTGTAACAGTAACTGCTCTAACACAAATGGTACATGCGTACCAATTAGATGACAAGAGTTGTTGAGGATTGATAGGAAAGGCCCAATCTTGCTGTCTATAAGCACCTACTTATCTATCAAGATAAACAGATAAATGGTGAAGTTATGGCAGGGAACATGTCATGCTAACACCAAACAAAAGAGAACACAATGGTTTAAAATAAAAAGTCTTCTCAGCAGTAGAAGTTACAGCTTGAGAAGAGGTATGGCATAATATCCTCTGGATAAAATACAATATTTAGCATGTACATGCTCAAAAATATACGTGGGAAAAGCTGAGAAGCCTGCAAGGAGAAAAAGATTCATCCAGAGATCTTCACACTCCTTTGTCAGAAATGAATAGAACCAACATTCAGAAAATCTTAAGGACAGAGTTGAACTTGACAACATCATCAATGGTGGACATCTATAGAAACTTCATTTAGAAGCAACAGACCAAACAGAACTCTCAGACTCACATGCAGCATTTACCAATATAACGCATTCTGGGCCATAAACCACACCTTGAAATTTGTAGAGGCATATATTATATTCTCTTGCCATAGAGAATCCAACTAAAAATCACTATCAACTATAAAAATTAAACTTTGATATTAACATAGTTCTCACTAACCCATGGCTCAATAAACAAATGCTATAAGAAAGAGGTTTAAAAGATTTTAAATAAAAACAATATATATGTGTGTATATATATAAATATGACGTAAAACTTTTCAGGATTATTTGATGCAATACATAGAGGGAAATTTTAAAAAATTTACCTGAAGGAAATACAAGTAGAAAAATTGGATCAAAAGTGAGAATGAAATAATTTTAAATATAGAGCAGAGATTAATGAAATAAAAAAATAAAAATTAGTAGGGAAATTTGATGAAAACAAAAATTGGTTCTTTGAAAGGATTAATAAAATTGATCAATCTGTCAACTTATAAGAAAAGAAATGGAAACAGATATAAAAGATGAAACATCACTACAAATATCATAGACATTGAAGGGTAATAAATGGATAGGAATCACTATGTCTTCACAAATTTGATAATCTAGACTAGTGATTCCCAATCTGTAGGTCACAACCCCTTTGGCAAACCTTTATCCTCAAAAATATTTACATTACAACTCATAACAGTAGCAAAATTGCAGTTATGAAGCAGCAACAAAAATAATTTTATGGCTGGGTTTTACCACAACCTGAGGAACTGTATTAAAAGATTGCAGGATTAGGACAGTTGAGAACCACTGCTCTAGAAGAAACAGAACAAGTCCTTGAAAGATGCAAACTGCCAAAGCTCACACAAGATAAAGCTGACCATCAGAATATCCTCAGCCAATCAATGAAATGGAATCACGAAGTAATAGCCTAACAAACAGAAAGCACATAGACCAGACAGGTTTGCTGTTAACTTCTACCGAACACTTAGAAAAAAATTATATCCATTCTCTGAAACATCTTGCAGAAAATAAAGGGAATATTGTCTCACATCACAAAGCTAATACTATCCTAAAACCAAACTACACAAAGAATTGTTAAAAATAAAAACCTTAGAGCAGTGTTTCAAATAATAAGAGTGGGGAAAAAAACAACAACAAAACATTATCAGATTATATTAACTATGTATGCAAAGAATTGTATTCTTGATCAACTAGAATTTATTACATGTATGTGAGGATCATTCATCATTTAAAAAATTAGTAGTGTGATAAGCTAAAAAGGAAAAAATCATAATTATATCAGGAGATACAGAAATAGTATTTAGTAATAGCTAACATTTCCTTCCAGGTAAACTGTCTAGACTAGAAAGAGTATAATTTTTTTAACTTTATAAGGAACATCTATAAAATACTTAAAGTTAGAATCATCATTAATGAGGAAAAGGTGGAAGATGGACCACTAAGATCAAGAAAGAAGAGAATATCTTGACAGCACTGTTTTTCAACATTGTACTAAAAAAACAATGTAATAAAACAAAAAAAATGAGACAGTATACATTTTCAAGAAAGTCAAATTGTTTACTTTGTGTATAACAGGAACATCTAAGTAGATGGCCCAAAAGAGTCTTAGTATAGAAACTTCTGATGCTAACAAGCAACTGTTGAAAAATTGCAAAAAAATAATCAGCAGGTCAATCAACAATAGACAGTTGAATTTGTAACTTAAAATATATTATCATAAACAAAAGAACTCTTCCTAAGAAATGTCTAGCTATAAATTTAACAAAAGGTTGCAAGTTCTGCACAAAAGCAAAGTACAAAATTCTGATGAAAGATAACAATTAATGAAATGGAGTGAGGCTTCATGTTCATGAAAACAAAGATTTTATATTTTCAAGGTATTGGTTCTTCGTTATTTGACCTATATAATCAAAACTTTGTGAAAGAAGACAAACTGATTCTAAAGTTTTCCCAAAGACAGAAGATCCATCATAACAATTCATGACAATTCAATATAAAGGAGAACCAGACCTGATGACTGACACCAGCCAAATTCAAGACAGCTGCACTAAGCAAGGCAAGGCTGTATTACTGAAAGGACAGATGGATCAATAAAAAGACTGAAATGGACATAAAACAGCAAACTCAACTTTGACAAAACAGTAAATGCTACAAAGTAGAGAAAAGATTGTCTTATCAAGGAGTGCTGAAAAAATCAAACATCTATGGGCAAAAACAAGAGTCTAGACACAGATCTTTCAATCTTCATGAGAATTAATAAATAACCCAGAATAGTTTATAGACCTAAGAATAGAATGCAAAACTAATATTTCTAGAGGATAACAACATAAAATCTGGATGTCCTTCTTGGATCTGACACCAAAATCATGACCCCTGAAAGAACTGATAAACAGAACTTCATTAAAAAACTTAAAACTCTACTCTTCAAAATGTAATGCCAAGAGACCAAGGAAGTAAGACAGACTAGAATAAAAATTGAATACATGGGATAGAGCAGTATTACCTAAAATATACAAAGTTAAAACTCAGTGAGAGAATGGCTCCCACTAAAAAGCAGAGAGAAAAACTTAAGTCTGCATTTTATTAAAGAAGATGTGTAAAGCAGGCATGAAAAATATTCAGTCAACATTATATGTCAGGGGGGCTTGTGAGCTAAAATAGTGGTATCAATGTACTGCTATTGGAATGGCCAAAATCCAAAACACTAATAACATCAAATACTGGTTAGCGTTTGGAGCAAAGGTATAGCTTCTTCACTGCTGGTAGGAAAGCAGCACTAGACCACTGCTTAGAACATACCAGGCCTTTCAATACTACACGTATCATAACTATATAACACATATATCAGACTCTTTAATGCTTACTCAGAGAAGGTAGCAATATATCCACACAAAAACTCAAACTCAAATGTTCATACTACTTCTAACCATAATCACAGAACTGGCAAGTGATTAAGATGTCTTACAGGAAATTAATGAATAAACTCTAGTATTTGGTGAGCTATCAACCTGTGAAAACATGGAGGAAACTGAGTATATATATTATTATTATTATTTATTATTAAGCGAAGAAGCCAATCTAAAAAGACTCCTATATGATTCCAACAATAAGATGCAGGAAAGGCAAGAACATTGGAGACAGATTGAACAGTGAGGACCAGAAGTTAGAGGGAAAGGAGGAGACAGAGTGAGTACACATGGCTTTTAGAGCAGTGAGAGTATTCTGTAAATTATGTATGGTACTAGTATGGTACATGTACCATACTATAAAACCCCAAAGATGAGCTCTAGTGAAAGCTATGGCTTTGAAGTAACATCCACATGTCCATATAGATTTATTCCTTGTAAGGAATGTACACAGGGGTGTGGTGTCAGCACAGGAAAGGCTGTCCGTGTGCAGACAGAGCACAAAACTCTTTGAGCTTCATGTTCAGTGCTTTTCTTAACATAAAACTGTTCTAGTAGATAATTTTAAAGAGAATGCTCAAATCCACATCTTAGAAATTTGAGTTCAGGATATCTTGGTTGAAGCTTTAAAAATCTGTTTCATAATCCAACACATTTCTGATTCATAGCCAGGCTTGAGAATTAGATCTTGCTGTGAGAGCTTGAAATGCACATTAAAGCATTCCCCTTCTCAGACTTTTAATCTGTGCTTGGGATAGTCTTGCTAATGCATCTGAACTGATATGTTAATGGTAGATAATGCTTATATAGTAGATATGTGCATTTATAGAGGGGTATTTCTAAGTAGTCTAGGAATACAGACAACTAAAATTATGAGGCTGCCCGGAAAGCTTTGCCCCAGCCATGCCTTCACATCAATCTATAAAACTAAATTGTTTCAAGAAAACCAAAGTCAGGAACACAATAACAAGCAAGGAAGCAACAACTGGAAACATGATAAGTATGATTCCAAGTTCAATTTTCTTCCAAGAGAACAAGTATGTATCAAATCACGCCTCCACAAGCGCATATAAGACAGAAAGAAAGCTTTGAGAATGCAAATAGTCCCCAAAATCTCTTCTTTCTTCCACACTTGAGGTATCTTGGTCCCCAGCTTTAGAGATTAGAGGATTAAACTGCTCACAGAGTTTGAAACACAAAGGCCCCCCTCATTTTTCTGCATAGCCCAAAAGGATGTAATGCTTACATATGCTCTCTCGCTCTTCTATCTTCCTCCCTCCCTCTCTTTTCTCTCTGATACAATGTTTCTCCCTTGGAGCCCAGATGTTTTCTATCTTTCCAGGCTGCAATTATTTCAACACATGATTTCAGCTGCACTCATATCAGATCAGGCCACCTGTTACATCCTCTGAACACTTATGAGAGATTTGATGTTAAGTCCGTATTTGTGGTTTATTTGGAAAAGCTGGAATACAATTAAGAGGATGCTTTTAAAATCATCCTGAGATCCAAGGATGTGTACAGGGCAGACTGTCAGATAATCAAGATACTGTATTAGGTAAACACAATCGAATCCAATTTTGTGAATCATTATTTATAAATTTGGATAGAACCCAGTAGTTTAAAAAAATCTAAAATACAATTATATGCTTGGAAGGCATAATATCACTGGACTATTAAAGGATTATTAATTTTGTTTCTAAACTAATTATTACCCAAATTCTCCATTATAACATCCTTTAATATATGACTAAATATATAAAACATTATACATTTTCTTTTTCTCTTATTTTGCCTAAAATTAAATATGTCCTCTCTGATATCAATAAATGTGACTTTATATATGTATGTATACACACATATATACACATATACCCATATATATGCCATTTTAAAATAGTAGATATTTGAAATAAAACACTTTAGTAAATCAGTGAACAGTCAGTAGCAAATGCTTATTTTATAAGCATTTAAAATAATTTTAATAAAATATTTTGTTAAAATAAAAATAAATCAATGTCTGACTGCTGGGATGCAGAAGAAACAAAATATTTCAAAGTTCTGCTCTGATAAAATAATGTAATAACTGAGGGAATGAATAACAGAGGGATAACAGAGGGAAAATAGTTCCAATAGCAAAATTACCAGTATTGCAGAGCTAGTATTTTCATATTCACAAATTGGGCTGTACTCCTAGAGTAAATATTGAATGTTGTGCATTGTTTCAACTCTTTAAAAAATGGTCACAGATACTGTGATTTACAAGGCTTTACTAAGTTTTAAAAAAAAGAAAGATGAAGAAAATAAAGGTGGCAAGCTTATCTCCTTTTGCACTCTTTCTTATAATTTCTTAGGTATATCTATAAATTAAGAAAGATGTGAAGAAATATAATGTCAAATTCTAACATACAGAGAGTCCAAAATTTCAAGAAACTCAAGAGCTATGGGGTGTGTGGTTATGCATAAAGCATCATTACAGGTGAGACTGGTTGCACTTGCTTGTCTCCTTAGCCTTCTCTGTGGAGATACAGGCAGGGGCAGATAATGGCTTCTCTCTTGCTCTTCTGTTTGAATCCCACCTATAACCCTTTCCTCCCATCTAATGTAAATCTTTCACAAATATAATTTTAAAGTCTAGCAGAACTAGAAAGGATGTTATAGAATGAATAACTGTTTTACACCCTAGATGTAATTGCACAGTGGTAGACTGAGAAATCTCTGCAGGCAAATGTGATGTCACTGGAAAAAAAATCACACATTTACCTGTAGAGATTCTTCAGTCTGTCAACATCAAGCATCAAACTACTTAATGAAACTGTGATTTTTCTCTATACAGTGCTTTGGCTTATAACAAGTCTATGAAAGAGACAAACATTAGTTAAGATGAACTTTGGCTTCATCTTAGAGGACTACATGGCTCAGGATGGTTCAGTCTCAGCAAATTAAATTGTAAAAGTTTATAACACAGCTTAGAGCAGTGATTACTGGCCTACTGTTTGTATAAGCTGGAAACCAGTTAGAAATGGAAGCTCTGACACCCATGCCAGGAACTGTTCAGTCAGGGCCTCCAAATGGGCCCAGCAATCGCCAGCCAGGTAATGCTGTCTGGTGGTCCAATTAGCAACCACTGTCTAGAAGAAAACAAAAGATGATAGCTAGAAAGCTAAACTCAAAAGAGTCTTCTCAGACCAAATAAGATGTGAAAAGTGTTCTAGTTAAGTTTCTGTTGCTGTGAGGGGAAGGAAAGGGATTTTTGGTTTTCAGGTCCTGCTCACAGTTCATTTTAGGAAAGCCACAGCTTTCAGGTAGCAAAGGCAGGACCCATGGAGGAAAACTGCTTACTGGCTTTTTCTCCAGGCTCACATTTGGCTTCTTTTCTTATACCTCCTATGACTACCTACCCAGGGGAAATACTGTCCACAGTAAACTGGGCTTTCCTACATCAAATATCAATGAAGAAAATTCCCCATAGGCATGCTCATGGGCCAACTGATGGGGATGATTCCCTTTTCCCACATGATGTCTAGGTTTGTGTCAGATCAACAAAAATTAACCAGAACAAAGAGACTGACAAAATAATGCATAGTCATAAAAATGCAGTCTAAAATGCAGAGTTTTAAAAAATATTTATCTTAAAATTATAAACAAGCATTGATAGGGAACATTTTATAAATCTTTAACTCTTACTTTGCCAATGAGACTACAAAATTCTCCTTATGTTTTAGAAATAAAGAGTTAAGAAATCTATTTAGAAGAAGAAACCGTTTTAGTCTAGGAGGAGTAAAAGATACTGACATCATTCAAGTTGTGAGCCATAATTCTTATTAGATTGTACTGCTACATTCTTCACACAGCTTTGAAACGTTATTCCTAAGTTCACAAAATATGCACAAAGCCTGCATGCAGAGAAGAAAAATGCTTTTACAATGAAATTATTTCAACCTGGCTCAATAATATTTGAAAGACTCAAGACTTATTTTCTATGTAACATATCTTGGCAAAATAAAGGATGACTTTATATGACTGTCGTTTCCAACAATTTCTGTAGTTTTCACTATAAATAGTTAAATTTGGCAATAAGTGATATACCAAGAAAACTCTGCATATTAAGAAAATTTCTTTTTATGTTTTGATACTATAAAATTGCATGGCTGGAGGGTAAATTATAATTGGACTTGGCCTCTGACAACAATGGGAAAATTACATAACTTGTGTATTACACATCAGAATGTGGTATCTGAACGTTTGGTATGCCCATTAACCAGTAAGCCCTGGTAGTTTGTTAATAATTCATCTTCCATTTCATTCTTAACCAATTTATTTTGATTATTTTTGGACCACACCAATTTCCCATGATGTGATGGAAAAAAATGTAACAACCAAAAATTGAATTAGATCACACACAAAGCATCAACTTACTCAGATCATAATAATGAGGTTTGGCTCATTCACAAAAAGTGAGATTTCATCTATTTCCAGAGTTTACAGACAGTGATGGAAATCAGCAAGGTGTTTTAGACAACATGGAGTCAACAAAGGGAGCATCTTAACTTTGATGAAAACAGAGTGGTTATCTAGACACCAGGCATCTTGACTTTCACTGGATTCAAATCAACTTAACTTTTCTGCTGCTACTGCAGTTCCAACTGGTATTTGATAATGGCAAAAAAGCAAGGGCTAGGCAATGATGCAATTGGTATACAAAGCCTTTCAAAACATTGGATTCTACTGGAAAAGCAATAAAATGTAAGAGCATACTACCTATCTAGCATAGTACTACAACTACTGATGTGAACATCCAATAGATACTACTGCATGGAACATGCTGTACATGTAATCTGTCTTTGTTTTCTCACAAACACAAAAAAGGGATTGCTAAAGCTTATTTATGCTTTAGGGATTGGAGATGTAGGTCAGTAGCTGAAATTACTGGCTGTTTTTCCAGATGACCCAAGTCCAGTTCCTAGCACCCACATGATTGCTCACAACCATCAGTAACTCCAATCACAAGCTGTCCAACACCCTTTTCTGCACAGACATACAAAGAGACAAAACATCCATACATATAAAATAAATAATTGTTAAAAGAGTTCTATTTTATTAAGAATATGAGGTTCATAAAGGTTTTTAGTGGAAAGGAAGAAATTATGTAAGTGTATATGACTCAGTATTTCAGACAAAATAGTATAGAAATACAATCAAAGAACTATGAGTCAAAAATATGGTTAAGTATCAGATACTCCTACTCGATTTCTCTAGACTAAATATCTCCTTATTTAAAAAAAGCAAAGTGTCCTCTATTCTCTTTGTGTCCCATTGCTGGAGAAAACTCTTGTCAAAAACATGTAGAATGTTGTTTTGTTTGGTGTGAGCTGTACAGACTTTGGGGATGGCCTAGATTCAGGTTATTTCCAGTCACTCAAGATTACATTTATACAAGTGAAACTGCAAGAGAGAGGATACCAAGGTAAATGTTAATCAGTCTCCCCCAGCACTTCCTAAGCACATTTTTATCTTTACTCATTACCCTTGCAGGTCTTGCTCTTTGTCTCAGTCCAGGTGATCCCAACATCATGGCTTCCCTTGAAGAACTGTGCCAGGTAAGCCCATAAGGGACTTTCTCCTCTTCTTTCAAAGGATTCTGGGGTTTTAAGTAAATGTGTAATTAAAATATGTTTTAGAACCACAACATTCAGATCTGTAAAGGAATATAGTGGCTACTCTCTTCAATAGGGTTATTTGTTGAGCACTGATCATGCTGGGCTTTACATGCCCAGCCCCTTTGGTCCTTGAAGTATCCTAATCTGAAGCTTGACTATTAAAGGTCACATTTTGTAGTGAGAAAACTTAAATTTCTAGAAGTTAAATAAATTCCCCCAGAATTAAACTCCCTCATTGTTGGTGGGAGTGTAAGCTTGTTCAGCCACTCTGGAATACTGTATGGCGTTTTCTGAGAAAGCTTGGCATCAATCTCCCCAAGGATCCAGAAATACTACTTTTAGGCATATACCCTAAAGATGCACACTCACACCCCAAAAGCATTAGCTCAACTATGTTCATAGCAGCATTATTCATAATAGCAAGAACCTGGAAACAACCTAGATACTCTTCAACGGAAGAGTGAGTTAACAAGCTATGGTGCATCTACACAATGGAGTACTACTCAGGAGTAAGAAAAAAACATATTCTAAAATTTGCAGGCAAATGGATGGAATTGGAGAATATCCTCCTGAGCGAGGTATAACAAACCCAGAAAGATAAGCAGGGAATGTACTCATTAATGGAAAAAAAATGTCCTTGCGTAGAAGAGCTCAAGGCTAGAACATAGCTAAATGACATAGTGCTTCACTTCTACATTGATGGCCTCTGGCAGGGGTGTGGGTGAAGAAGGACTCGTTTTCTTTAAGGGGCTGGCCACAGGGAGTTTAATTATTCTCCAGAAAGTAAATGAGCAGCATGAATGGGCTTTTTTGTAAATGGGGAGGTCATAAGAGTGGGTATGATAACTGAGTTTGATGAGATGCAAGATGTAAAATCACCAAATAAATAATAAAAATATTATGCAAAAAATAAAAAGTAAAGTAGTCCCAAGTTATGGAGCTACTTACCTAAAACAGTGCATTAGTTGGGGTTTTTGTACCATAAGACATGTCTATAATTACTTGAAATTGCCTCCATCTGTTTGAAATAATGCAATAAACAACTTCAGTTGTCATAGCTAAACAATTCATTGAAAAGTAAAGCTGTTCAGTTATGATCCATTGGCTGATGTAGACAATTAGAAAGTCTAATAAATTCTAGGTTGTATGAATACTTTAATCTAAATATCAAAATGATAAAAATCAGCTTCCTGCTACTACTAAAGACACAGCAAAACATACAACTCACATTCAAATTAAATACATTCCTTCTCCTTTTTTAATGTTGCTAACAATTTAAAATCAAATTTAAATAAATCATTAATATCCTCCAAACACTGTGAAGATCATTTGGAGTACTCATCAAACAAGACTGCTTTAACATTCCTGAACAGAAAAATGTGCCACAATCACTATTTAGTACATTTACATATCACATGCACTCTGTGTTCTGTGAAGTTTCAAAGAAAGTATTCATCACCCTTCCCATATGGCAAATGGCTCCACTCACCACTGATGGCTGTCATAGAGAAGATCACAAATTAGGACTGATGGAAATATAATTACACACAGAATTATATCTACTCTATTAATGCACAGAGTTAATCACTAGACTGAGTTTTTAGTAGTATCATCCTCACAGCAAATAAAGTATGGCTCTTTTCACTTCCATTGAAGTCACAGCCCATTTTACTTTCTTTAATTCACTATCTCCCTTCTTATTTCTGTTTTTCATCATGTTTCTCTTACTCCTCCCCTTTTCTACATCTGCAAAACTCAGAGCTGTGTGGTTGAGGATAACAGAGGGAAAGCAAAATTATTTCAGTGATGCATAAAACGTTATCACCAACACCCATCAAATGTTCTCTCATGAGGCTCCAGCCAGAAACTTCAGAAGAACTAAAAGATGTATTTTTTTGTAGAAGTTATTGCGTTAGAGGGAACATGATAAATAAAATTAAAAGGCAACGCATCGTTATTATCATTATTGACAAATACTGCTGAGTACATGATGTACTTTAAACAGTGCCAAGGGTAATACATATGCTTAAAAGTCTTAAGAAACATGTTCCTTTGTAAAAATGAGAACTCCTCTTTAGGCTTTAATATTCTTTTATAGTGGATTTGGTAGGTATATTAAATTATCTCTTATTGTATGTTAAGTATACATTATACAGACTTTATAGAATTTTATGGGCTTAGAGTATATACTCTGACTAATCTTTTAAAAACAAACCCACTTCTTACTTTATGAATAAACTGTCTTAACTGGTCATATTTATGTTTAAATGTTTGTGTAGAAAGGACAGAAATTCATTTAAGAAACTCAGCCTGTGAGAACTATGATTAGTACATATTGATAAAGATAGTAATGTTTCCTTTCTTGACATAGGTAGTAGTATGGGGTGTGTTCATTTGTCTTAATTTGTCAAACTGTATACTAACAATGTTTGTGTTTTACTTTGTCTTTACCTTAACTGAATAATTTAATATGTATTTCTTAAGAATCTTGGTATTCTTTCCTCTAAACACATGTAATCAAAAAGCTTAAGTGTTTATTATCTATCTCCTAATAGCCTCATCACTTTTTCTACTGCATTTAATTTTACAAATCCCGGCTTATTCAGTTGTTTTCAAGCACCAACATTCAGCCACCAGATCTTCTCTGTCAACCAGTCCCTCTGCCCTTGCATAGAAGCTTTTGCCCAAGATTCTCCTATCTTCTCTTTGAAGTCTGAACATCCCTTATTATCTTCACAGGGACATAGAACAATGCTTCTCTTCTGCCTTCCTCACAGGACCATATCTTACCTTCCTTTGCTACTGTCCACAAAGTCCCTAACATCCTTTCATAGTGCTGGGCCCGGCTGCTTTTTCCAGATCCTCTTCACAAAGGTCTTCATAACTACAAACACAGCTCTGTTTCCTGATTCTCATTCATAGTTGTTTCCACACACAGCTGTGCCTTCATAAAACCAGTTCCATGTGGTTTAACTCCATAAAAATATACTACCACTATATATCCCCCACTTTTATTTGATTTCTTCAAAATTCTTGATAGAATTGCTGTAAAACTCAAATAAGATAATCCACATAAATTTAGTGAAAAGTTAGATCCATGATATTCACTCCCTGAAGTATCTGTGTGCAGAAGTACCAGACATCATTAGATACTTTATATAAATGGTCTTACTTAAACCTCGAGTAATTCTGTGAAATAGATTGTTAAAGCTCTGTCTTAAAGTGAGAAAGCATAACATTTGTAGGTAAAGAAGCTTTTTTTTTTTTTTTCTGAGACACTAACCATTTAAATAGATTGGGGAAAAGCTTTTGCTTCTTAATAGCCACAGTCATACAAGTTCTCAGTTTTCCCAGAATGAACACTGAAACTCATCCCCTCAATGAGATGTTGTGAAATCCAAGTTGTCTATTGTGAGAATTCCAAAGGAAACTCAAACCTGGCCTTTGCTCCAAGAGGCTGATAATGTTTAAGTGATCTCCTCTGAACATTGTACAACCATTCTGTCCTTAAGACAAATTTGCTTGCTTATTTCAATTCTTGGTATTGATTTAGAACCTCTTATACTCTTCCAAACTAAGTAATTCTCTTTGAAAATTGAGACTGCAGTTTCTCCTTTATTGTAATAATCTAAATAAGATAAATTCTAAATACTCCACTAAAAATTCCCAGGGTTAACTTCCTCTTTTGTGTTATTATGAGTAAAGTGTATCAAAGAAGGTAGGTCCAAGTTGATTCAGCCACTGTAGCTTCATTCCCCCAAGAAAGAGGAATAGCTCACATCACTGCAGATACTTGTTGCTATGGCTTTGGTCTCTAGAAACCTTCAAAATATTCTTTCTTTTCTGAGAAACAGATGCCCATCTTAAAAGCCCAGTTTTACATGGGCAACCCATAATGACTGGTCTAACAACAATTTTCTCTCTCTAATCACAAATGTCATTTTCATTATCCAACTTTATAATGGCTGTTCTTTATCTTCCAGTTGGGAGAATGCAACTTATCCCTTGAATTTGAGGTGACCATTTTTAAGGCTTTGTAGAAGCTTAAACTAGATAAAGATAAAGCTAATTTATGAAAAAATCCTTTGTGTCAACAATATTTCTCTGTTGTTAATTGTGACTACCTACTCAAGAATGTCTTCACTATTTAGAATGTGAAAACCATGCCAATAGGAAGCTCAGCTCAATGGCAGTTCCGGCTTTGGCCTTGGGCTGGACACCCACTCATGCACCCGATGACTCAAACTCCCTTCTTGTAACGCCTTATCTCTACACACCATGCTCCATGGATCCCTTCCTCTATTCATAATAACTGCAATCCTCATGTTCTTCCATCTGACCTGTTCCACAAAAAATCCAGAAAGTATGCACTTGATAAACAAATAAATTCATTGACAAAGATAGATGTAGTTAGCACAGCTTTACCAAATTTCAGCTTCAAGCTCACATTTAACAAAATTCCAACTAAAATGCTCATTTGTAGCTGCAGCTAAATATTTTATTAAAATCGATTTGATGCCAAACATTTTCTGAATGCCTACAAGGCTAGAAAAATAATAAATAATGTCTGCCTCTCTCTTAAACCTTGCAAAATCCAGAGCTTCAAACACAGAAAAAAGGAAGAAAAAAAAAACAAAACAAAAATAAAAATCAAGCTACCCAACACACAAACCTAAGAAGATGAGGTAAGAAGAAGGAAGACTTGGAAATAACTACTACTTGCATAGTCACTCCAAGTGGAAGTGCATGAGGGACATTGCAAGTCACCACAGCTCCAAGGAATATGAGCAGAGTCCATAGAAAGCTGAGGCTGTGCTGGGAGTTCTTACTCTCCTATATTTCTTGCATTGCTTTTTCTAGATTTTCTATCTTTGTTTTAAATTCCAAAAGAGTTTTGTAATAGACAGGTAAACATGCCAAAATGAACACAACCCAAGTACTTACATGGGGTGAGTATCCAAACACCTGAGAGATTACAGAACATAGATCTGAAGCCTAAGTACAGACTGGATTTTTAAAGATGACTCAGAAGATTAATGTTCAAATATAAAGAAAAGTGAAAAAAAACGTAAATATAGCTTGTAGAAGAAACTGTGAGATTCAAGCAAACCCAAAGTGTCAAAATCCAGGAACATAGACACCTTTTGCCCCATATGGTACTCTACCCTGATGCCCCAGTAATAGCCTAGTCTCTCTAGGAAGGTAACAAGGCTCTGAAAATTTTCCACAGAAGGAAAATAATAAAGAAGACAGCTACATACAGATACAAGTGGAATATGAATGTATTTTTCTAAAGTCTAAATGTTAAAAATTCGAAAACAGTAGTAAAAGTAATTGATTTAACCAACACAGAGTAACAAATTTAAACCAAGAAAATTTAATGTTTACTGAGGGTATATATATGTTATTTTCTTCTAGTTAAACACTTTTTCACACATACTACTTTGTTTAGACAGCTTCATTCACAAGTATTAAGACAGAGCCTGTGTGTCAATAAAGAAAATACTTTTTCTTAAATACCCCAGTTAATAAGTGGTAAATCTAAGAATCACAACCATGGTCCACTTTAGTCCAAAACTCATGTGTTTCTCAATATCCTGAGCTCCATTCCATAGCCAAACAGCAGAGAAAATTCTTTCTGTTTTCAGAAAGAATCCAAATAATTTTAACTTTGAAATGGAGCATCTTTAGGAAAATTATCACCTCTTGACAGATGCAATAATTGAATAGAAATTTCTTTATCACACTAAAATACAAATCTATATAAACTCTAATAGAATTAAGATCATAAGTGTACACATTGCAGTACCCCCAAGGCATCTATAGAAATGTCTTCTTATAATTTGGTATTGTTTATTTTAAGTTTATTTTAAAAATAACAATTTATTTTTTTATAATTTAGTAATGTTTCAGAATGCTCAAGCAGAGCATGAACAATGTTGCAGCAGCCCACTTCGTGGTCACCTACTTCACTCCTGTTTGTTGTCCATCTGGTCTACTATCTGCCTATCCATATTAGCATAGCTTTGTTATCAAAGCTCTCTATCATTTCTTTTCTTTTTTAAGTACCCATACCAATAATCCAGTAAGGTGTACAAGGTGGCAAAGTATGTGTGCTTCATTCCAGAGACTTCCCCCGTAAGTGTAAGCATGAACTTGAGTGAGGCTTGAATTGACCCCCAGTTGTTGTTGTTGTTTTGAGACAGGGTTTCTCTGTGAAGCCTTGGTTGTTCTAAAACTTGATCTGTAGGCCAGGCTGGCCTTGAACTCAGAGCTCTGCCTGCTTCTGCCTCCCAAGTGCTGGGATTAAAGTCATATGCCATTCTATGTTGACTGTGCTTTTAACACCCATGCATTTCACCACCCTCATCAGCACACAATGTAGTATTTCCATCTATCATATTTTCTTGGTGGTTTCTATCTTTACTAATGTAACCACTTACAGTCATTCTTCAGTGTCTGTGACTTTTAATCTGAAGTTAAGAGAAAATCTGAATCAGTATTCATGTTCATTTGACCTTGTTTCTGGTTTGTTTTACTTCTCTTGAGAGAATAAAATATGAGAAATGGCAGGCTTTTTATCAAATGGGGCAAAAAAAAAATCTACTTATATTTGAGCCTAACTAATTTGATTACTAAAAATAAACTTAAAATTTCATTTTATTTATGAACTTTAAAAAGTTTGTTTTTAAGGCATGAACACAAACCTACTACTATGTTTTAATGTTCACAGTAGTCTCTGTATGCTATTTTGAGTGAGTTCACATGAAGAACATGTGGGTGGGAGGATGTTCACATTCACCAGAAGATGTCTTGGAGCTGAAATTACACATGGTTGTGAATTTCCAAATGTGGATTCTGGGAACCAAAGCATGGTCATCTGCAAGAGCAGCAATTGCTGAAAAATCTCCCAGTGCCGTCACATTATTTAAGACAAGGTTTCTCACTGGACTTAAATCCTGCTGACTGCTAGCTAGACAATTAGCCTCAAAGCTGCTCCTGTGCCCACCTCCTCAGAGCCACAGTATGTGGCTTTTTACATTGGTGTTGAAGATAAAATTTATATCATCATGCTTGTGCAGCAAGCATTTTGTCAACCTAGCCTCCTCCCTAGTCTCTACATGAGGAACTTTTTAAAATTATATTTATGTGTGCTTTCTCAATTGTTTATTATGCTTGCCTGATCATTTTCCCACTCAAAGCTATTTTTTCAACTCTGCAATTTACCTTAGTTTTATCAGTTTCACTTATTCAATGACAAATTATAAACTGGAATTTTATAAGATTTTACAGAATTATAGGAATCAGTAATTCTATAGTTCAACAAACATTTTTTACTTCAACAACTTTTTTATTATGAATAAAGTCATGTCATTTTTTTTAATCTATGTATTCCCTTGTTCAAACTCCCTTCCCCTTCCCACCCATCCCAGTCACTCTCTCTTCTCCCCATCACTTTATCTCCTCCCCAGCAAGGGCAGGAGGTCCTAAGGTCCCAATGTGGCATAGTTCAGCATCCACTCTCAGCAGATCCTCTTTCTCACCACAACATCAAGACTGGGTCAGGTGTCCCTCAACAATTATTTTAAATTTAATTAATGTTCAATGAAAGTCAAGTACATCAATGCTGAGAA
Organism: Sigmodon hispidus; assembly: GCA_004025045.1. NCBI lineage: Eukaryota > Metazoa > Chordata > Mammalia > Rodentia > Cricetidae > Sigmodon > Sigmodon hispidus. Next base: position 42,388 of record PVIH01002268.1, read on the forward strand.
TTTGAACATAGAAAAGGGGATGAACATAGCTTCTCTGTATAAACATCCACAGTCTAGTGAAAGAGATAATTTTATTTCGTTTTCACTTATTCAATGTATCTTTCACATCATGCATCTTGAGCCAATTCATTTCCCTGTCCCTTCACATCTGTCCTCTGGTCCTGCAACCTCCCCAAAAAATAAAACAAAATTTAAGAGAAAAAATTAAAAATCTCATCATGGAAGCTGAAGTGTGACACAGTCAATCATGCAGTAAACCCCTTTGTCCATATATATTTACTAACAAGTGTTCATTGCAAAGAGCCATTGGTCTGGTTCAAAGCCTTTGGTTTCTACTACACTGTTGATCCTGGGCCCTCACTGGGACTCCCCTTGGATATCCTGTTTTTACCATGTGTTGTGGAGATTGTAGGTGCTTGGACCCACATACCCAAAGTTGCAGGAAAGAGATAATTTTTTTAAGTCAGAAAACATCATTATGTATAACAAGTGCAGAAACAGAGATCACAAATTCAGGGGGACTGCCAGAAAACAAGACAAGAGAGAGAAATCAGTGTCTGGTATTTTTCACTGTATGTCCTCCACACGGGTGTACAGTGTAGGCTAAAGCAAGAGAGGAAGAGAAAAACATTGCAAGTATGGTTATTGCATGTGGACCAAAATCATTAAACTTTTGACACTTCCTGGATTCGTTTTGGCTGGAGTTGACCATGGCTTGAAAGCAAACTAGTGAGAAAAGCAAGGGTTCAAATACAAATCTCAGTCCCCAGCCAGTAGCACTGTATCAAAATCTCCAACTGAGTCTCTTTGTTATGTTCTCCTCTTGTGCTACCTGAACCAAATGGTAGAGAATCTCTGATGCTGTGCCCTCTCCCCCTCCTCTGTCGGTCATTATTTCTACTGTTGATCAGCCTCCTCCACCAGCCTAGAGGGGCCACCGCTAATGGCCTAATCTCATTGAGCCATAATAACATAACCTAAGTGAGCAAGGAGGGCATGGAAATCACCATCTACCAAGCAGGTGTTCCTTTCACACCTGCTGATCTGGTAAGTATGTGGTCGGTCATTCTTTGATTTAACTCATATAATTGCCAGTTCCCTTGTCTGAGAAAGTATTTTAGACATTTGGGGGGCAATTTCTAAATTCTTTTTTTTTCTTTATTTATTTTGTATTTATCAAGAAAAACAATAAATTGAATTTAAAATGTTGATAAGTTAACAATAACTATAAAGAAAATAAAAATCATAAGCATGACTTATCAAGGGTGATAATGCAAATAATTTGGTACACATAAAATTACTTTGTGTTCAGCTTTCCCTCTGAATTTTTTTTTCCATCCCTGTATATCCTTATTCAAGGTCCCTTCCCCCTCCTGCCACATCAGGTCATTTTTTCTTCTCCACAACTCTCCATCCCCTTCCTGGGAAGGCAGCAGACAGTCCCATGGTCCCACTGATCCAATAATGCTTAATTAAGTCTCCACTCCTGGCAAATCCAGTTTTGTCCCCCCTCCCTCAAAAGTGAGTCAGGTGTTCCTCTAGGTGGAGTGGGATCCGAAGGGTCAGTCCAGGATGTTTCTGATCCCAAGCTGTTCAGTGGTTGTGGTTTGCAGCTTGGGCATGCTTTGCTTTTTTCTTGTTTGTTTGTTTAGAGACCATTAATGAGTGAGTACATCCCCTGCTTGTCTTTCTGAGTTTATGATACCTCGCTCAGGAGGATATTCTCTAAATTCTTAATAGAACTTGTTTTAAAATGTTTCTTGGATCCATTCACATCTATTCATGCTTGGTAGTGTTTTTATAAGGATTAAATCATGAGACTCCTTTCTTAATACAAGATACTTTTAGTACATAACATTCATGACTACCTATACCAGAAATCTGTGAAAATAAATTCTAGTTCAGCAAGAGTTTGTTCACTTTCATCAAGAAAAGGTAAGGGAACTACATATGATTTCAGTGCCATTTCTTTACATGGAATATTCAGCAAACAGAGAGTTGTACCTAGGCAGCCAAGCGCCTCTGCTCACAAAATTCTTCTTGCAGCTATAACCTGGATGGCTATGAGTTGGCTTAATCTCAGCTGGCAACTGTGAGCCGTCTTTATCATCCCTCACAGTGGCCTCTGGGATTATGCTAAACAAAGCAATTTCCTTGACCTCCTAGACCCAAAAATTGTTGTGACAACCTGACTCAGAACATCAAATCTGAATTTCATGTAGACCTGTGATAGTTACTATGTACGCTCAACCTCTTCCAAATCTTACTAAAGCCTTTTTAAAATGCTCTGTGACTGGAAAACAAACTAGCTGGGATTCACTTCTACTTATGATGGCCTTTCAATGTTACTTGTTGTTTTATATTTTGCTTTAAAAGTCCACAACAGGATTGGAGTTTCATAAACCAAACCCAAAGTGTTTTCTCTGTGAAAGCACCTCCCCCTTTCTTTCTGGATACTAGTCAACTTCTAGGCAGTCAATCTAAGCACTCCAGGTACTCAGACTTGACCTACCCAGATTATAACCTTTATTGCCCTTCTTCGTTTCTCACTGTATGTCTTATTGAACAATAAAATTCAGGATTAACTGCCAAGCAGGCTGAGGTGGCCAAAAGATGCTTGAGCCTCTATCCAACACTTATCCTTTGGGCCTCAAAACATATGAACTTCTTCCTGAGATAGGAAGATAACTCAGTCTGGGCAGGCAGAGATAAAGCAATGAGTTTTGCAGGCCAGCCAGCTGAAATGGTGATCTTCAGTTCAGTGAAAAATCTTATCTCAATAAAAAAGACCAAAAATGAACATGGAAGACATTTACACACAAAATCACATGCTCATGAATAACCACATATTCATGTTCACACACACAAACATGTACATACACGTCTACAAAAATAAATAAATATATTTTAATAACAAAAGAGCAAAAATTTTAATTCCTCAAGGGTAAGACTCAAGGCCAGTTCTCTTCCTTATTCATGCAGTAACATCAAACAAAGTTGGTGAAACAAATTTATACTTAAGGGCATAGTCAACTTTTACTGCAGAAATTATTAAGGATAGTGTTTCAAAGTTTTGAATGACATGTTTTTCTTAGTTTTCCCAGAAAAACATATCCATATGCCTCAGTCCAATTAAGTTACATTATCTATGAAGACAAATTAATATGACCAATTAAGCCTTTGCAAATTAGTAGGTTAAATAGAAAGTAATCAATAGGAGAACTATTTATTTCCAGTCTGAACTCTTAAGTAATAATGCAAGTTACCTATAGTATAAATATTCTTCATATTAATAATCTGCAGTGTCATTAGGACTTTGTAAGTCTGTAAGTATTTTCCAAATACTGTATATTATTGCTAGTTAAAATAATCTCTTTCCCTAAAAATGTTAAAAAATTCCCAATTTCTGTTCTTGGTGATTTTTTTAAAGAAAAGAAAATATATGCAGTTCAATGGAATAAGTAGCTTTTCAAAATACAGCCTATGTGTCAGCATCACTGGTAGATTACTGCTGTTTTAGGAGTTGGCAACACTGTCTGTTCACAGAGGTCTACCACACATAGCCTTGATACAGAGTGTCTGAAAATAGAGTCCACACACCACTATTTAAGAGCCATCCAAGAGATTCAGATGTGCAAATTAAAACAAGAATCACTGTCTGAGCACAAGAAGGCTGAGGCCTAGAGAGTCAACTGGTAAGAAGTGAGATTGGAGAAGACAGTGGTAATGGGGGTTGATGAGGACTTTGGGCTTTTGCATGAGTGACTTGAAAGGCTCTCATTGAAAAAGTAGTGTGTTTGTAATATAATTTAATTAAAGAGGCTTTTCTTGGCACCTGGTCATTTATAAACTCTAAAGAAACACAAGTATGGTGAATTTCAATAACTTCCTTGCAATTTAATTTTATAAATATAGAGCAAGAAGAAAACTGATTCAAGAATTAAGAGCTCTAGCTCCTTAAATTAACCAATTAGAGACTCCATGTTCAAAACAAACCAACCAACAAACAAAAAGAAAACACCATTAATAATGAATTGAACATTTTTAAAGTTTCATAATTTTAGAACTACGTCTTGAAAATAATTTAAAATAAAATAAGTGAGAGATTTGGCATTTCTTTCAGTAAAACACTCAAAGTCTTTAAAGTTTGGTTCATTCAAACCAGTCCTCACCATCAACGGGATACAATGGAGTCCCAGGAATAAGGGTCTGCATTGCTTGGTATCTGAGCATTTCTTAGGGATCCTCAGTGTTTTATCTCATCACTTCACCACCAGCAGGGGTGAGTACTCTCTCTCCAACCATGATATGGAGTTACATGAGACAACGTGGAAGCAGCCAGCTCCTAACCAGACCATAGAGGTAGAAGCACTGACACTGTGGACATGGCCTTCCAGGCCAGTAGCACCTGTGATCCTGATCTTTTGATATAAACTCAAATTCTGTTTCTGCCCAAAATAGCCAGCTGCATTCTGTTCATTCCCCTTTCCCGTCCTTATTTCTGCCCAGCCATGGCTTCTACCTCTCTGAGGCTCTGGGGGCAATATGGGTCATATTCTACTGACCTCATCTTTTCAGTGAGATAGACTTTAGTACTGTGTGTGTGTTAAACAGGAACACTTCTGAAAATGATGGTGATGTGTATCATCTAGATTTAGTTGATCATAACGAAGTGCATAAATATGTCCAAACAATCAACTTGTATACATTAATTATGTACTAGTCTTGTATACAAATTATCTTCAGTAAATTCTGAGAAGTGATAAGCAGCACAAATATATATCAAAATGCATTTTATTCTAATAAATGAGCGTGGTTTAATAATTAATTAGAATTATCTTGTCCAAATCTACTTTAAAATGTTAGTATTTTTAAATTATCATGACAAAATAGGAATTAGTGACCTGAAAAAAATGTCTATTATTTTTTTCTAAAAACTGCTTATTTACCTATTTGTCATTAATTTTTATGCTTCTCTTGGTCAGTTGGGGATTTTCCCATTAGTATGACTTTGGATTGCTTTATTATAGGACTTTATAAAGACTCTGCTAACCACAAATGAAATAATAAAAGAGAATTGTTGCTGTGTCGGGAAATTGGCAGTATTTAACATAGTAGTCACAGTTTTTGATGTCGCAGATACTGCATCAGGAACTGATTGGATAAAACCCCCATCACCATCAGTCCCTAATGCATTGCCTTCAGCATCTAAACAACCAGCAAACACCTCGAGTTAGACTTGCTGTGATGTATTTATGATCATCTGACAGATCTCAATTTAGCCCTAAGAAAATAATGTTTCTTCAAGAGAAGTAGTCCCAATATACTAAAACACCTCCCATTAGCACTCTTCTGGATTTATTACTGCAAATGGAGACATCAGCCTAGTCCTTTCGTGTCCCTCTAATGTTTTGTGCCTTCCTGGCAGAATATAGTACTAAACAGAACAATATGAATGTGGCTCATTCAATTTTATTTCCTGAGAGAAAACTGAGTACACTTCTTTCTTTGTTTAGTATAAACTTCTAGGTTTATATGGTTTTAAATATGATAGGAATTGTTTTGCTAGGGATTCTTTCCTATGAGTGCCACTAATACAAACATGGTAATTAGGAAAAAAAAATGGTACAAAGTGGTCACTATAGTTAAAATCTTCTTTCAACTACCCTAAATTCATTTGTATTTCCAGCATTTTTTTAAAATTGGTGGTTTGATCAAATCCTTCATTTCTACTTAATAATGAATTTAGAAAATTGTATTGAATGTATATTAGTTCCAAGTACTATTCTAGAAACTTCTGATGCAGTAGTGACCCAAATGTCACTTCTAAATGGAACCTGTGTAGTTATGAGAGGAACAAAGTAAAATTCTTCTCTTTCCTGTTGAATGAATAATTTTCAGAGGAGAAACAGTCTTGAAAGAAATGTGCTTTAACATTGGAACCCTATCATATACAAGTAAGTATACAGTTTGTTGTGTAACTATACATGTTGTACACATGCTGGGCACATAATTATGGCTGCTAACAGATGGATCTTGGAGGATGACAGTAGGCTATAAACTTGACTAGATGATGTCTATAATTGCAACTGTTGTACCAGATGTGGTTTCAATGTTTCAGCTAACTAAAGCATTTTCTGCCCTGTTTGCAATTACTGGCTTTCAAATTATTTTCTTCAGAGAGTAAAGTCTTCCAGGAGTAGTTGCTTTTCAGTGATAAGGTTATTAATCTACCTTTACTATCCTTTCTCAGAGGTATATCAGCTTCAGTTCTTTGATATGGTAAGAGCTTTGGTCACATATCCATTCCACAAGAAAGAATGTTCAACCATTACATTGATAATATGATGATTGTTGAACCTAGTGTGTGATAAGTAGCAACAACCACTACATGCTCATTGCTAAGCTATTTGTATTTCAGAAAGTATAAAGTAAATGCAATGAAAATTCACAGGGTTTCCACCTCAGGAAAATTTCTAGAAGTTCAGTGTCATTGGAGCATATTGAGACATCCTTTCTAAGATGAAATTTCAGCCACAATAATCTTTTTAGAAGAATATTTGGAGGTTATGATATTTTCCAGGTTAATATTCTAAAATTCTCTATAAATTTTAATAAAATAAGGTTTGTTTACCATCTATATTATCACATATTTGAAAGTATATGTGCCTTGGTCAATTATGTGATCCTGTTTCTCCCTTGTACTAATCAAGGGTCCAGAAGGGACCTGACCACCCACTCTGAAAGGTAAATGAAGGGACCTTGCATAAATGAAGGCAGGTTAAGGAAACCAGAAAGCTTGAAGGTCCCAGGCCTTCTCACTAAACAGCAGTGGGAAACTGTAGAGAGTGATCACCACAATTAGAACAATGAATCCTTTAAGCTAAAAAAGAAGCCACTATGGAAGCCCAGCCTGCAAGATTTGGAGACAGAATCTCTGCTCCTTTCTCCTCTGACCTCTGAATATCAGGCAGTGCCTGACAGAGAAGCAGGGACATAGCTACTCCAGTTTCCCAGGATCATGACATCAGTAGAAGCAGTCTAGTCTTTGGAAACACAGACTCACATTTCCAAGGTTTTAAGAAGAGAATAGTGAGAGAGGTAATTCTTATTTCTATTCTTCTAAATGGAAAGCGCTAGTGATGCCAAATCATAATAGCCATGAGTTTCTTTGTTCAATCTTTGTAGGCTTCTTGCTTCCAACTTAGCTGAAGTTGCCTTCTTTCACATTCTTTCAGTGACTGTCTGCTGTCTACACTAATGCATTCTCTTCATTCCTATATCACTGTTTTATTGCATGTTGTATATTCTTCCCAACATAACACATATTCTGAAACAATTTTCTATTTTGTTTTTGTTCTCTTCCCTGTCTCATCCCAACTTCACAAATCCTGTGATTTTATCTTACTTTATAGTACCTAGAACAGTGCTCTATACCCAGAAAATATCTGAATAATAAGGAATTTTATGGACTCCAAGACCGTAACATAATAGAGAAGTGTGTGCCATGATGAAACAATGCCTACAGAAAAGAAAAACTTTTCACTGAAGAAAGAAACAGAAAATATAATTCTAGAAGTGATCTGCATTCTAAAATGTTCTAAGTGATTTATACTCTTTTCTTCTAGTTGTCTCTTGTTTTTAAAATATTTTTTATTTATGAAATTTTTATTTATTTCACATACCAGCTACAGATCTTTGTCTCATTCCTCCTCTCAACACACCCCTAGGCTATGCCTATTATAGCCCTCTTTTTAAGAAGCAAAGTACATTTTGGAATATGCAGTTTGAGGGCTGTCTTAAAGACTTAAGGAAAGTCTTTGAGAAGGCTGTCCTATTCCTTGAAATTATTAGTCACCCATGAGGCTCCAGGTGGCAGATATAAGGCAGAAAGTCTTGAGGAATTGTTGGATGATTTAGCATCTACATCATAAAACTTCAGTTGGGGCACACCCAGTAAGTGACTGTCACTGTGGAAAGCATGCCATATGAGGTGCTGTTTATTTCTGGGCAAGTGATGAACCACAATATTGTAACTTGTCACACATTTGACCAAACAATTTCTAATCCTGTTATTCTCATTCAAGCCAGAGACACAGAGTGGACATGTCTGTTTCCCATTACTTACTCATTGATCTGGCCATAAGAGCAACTTGGGAATGGGGTACATGGAACAAGTCACATCAGTCACAGATAGCAAACTGCCACATGAATATCCTAATTCATTAATAATAGTGCTTCTGGGAATCCACATGACACCCCACATGCTGAATGGCATATGAAGTGCTGAGTACTGAAATCCCATGCAGCCGGGAAGTCCCTGCTGATTCACAACTGAGGAGCTTTGCATGGACTGTTTATTCCAGCAACTTTATGGAGTAAATCACGTACAACAAATTGGTTCCAGCTGGTAGATATGAAGTGCTGATGTGCAGTATAAGGAAGGTGCACTCCCTTCAGGCATCTTAGTCTCTCAGTCTAGATGCAGCTTAACTTGAAATGCAGTAGAGATTAGAAACTAAAAAGTAGTGGGGACTAGAGACCTGAAAAATGGCGTTGATTGTTAACTAGTTGTCTGCCTCATAATTGGGGGTTGTTGTAGTGAAAGCATGAGAAAGTGTAAACCTACTCTTCCTCCATCTCATGCACAGTGACTAGAGTCAAGTGCTTTCTCTGACATGTTCTGCCTGACCACACATTAAGCCCAGTGTACATGTAGAACCTCATTGCTAACTACTACAAGAGCCAACATTTATACTCATGAAAGAAACTAGGGATGGTGTCACGTGCCTGAAATCCCAGCATTTAAAGGGGAAGGGGAGGATCAAGTTGTTCAAACACTTGCATGGGCTACACAAAACATTGTTTTTTTTTTTTTTTAAAAAAAAAAGGGGGAAAGAAGGATGTGGTGGTGGCTCTATAACCCTAAAAAGCATGACTGAGGCTAAATTCTTCTTTTTAGAATTATGTTTAAATTAACAGTAACATGCATTACTTTGTTTTGTATACAGCTCTGTGCATTTTACTAGATGTATAAACTCAGGAAACCATCACTGGTGTCAGATCATTTCATTGTCCCTTCCACTGCTTTTAGGCACTGGCAAATCTTGGATCTGTTGTTCCTTTAGTTTTGTTTCCAAGAATGTCTTATAGCCTTTGTCATGTAATGTTTTCTTAATCAAAATGCCTTTGGAATTCACCAACTTGTTGCCTGTATCAGCTCCCTCCCATTGCAGTCTGTGTACTGTATATATGAATCCTTTATCCTTTTTTTCTCATTGAAAAACTCGGGAGATTTGTTACTTTTTTAAAATCATTAATAAAGGTTCTGTAAACACATGTGTACCTGTTGTACTGTGTCAGTCTTTATTTCTCTTGAGAAACTAACTAGAAGTGAGATTGTTGAGTCATGTGGTATAAACAATGCTTAACAGTGAAAGGATCTGGCAGGCTTTTCTCCCCATCATAGGCACATATGATGTCTTTTGAAAAGCATAGTAATACTAGCTATTGAAAGTGTCTATGACAAATAAATTACTTGCCTAGGTGATTCTGAAATGGTATTTGCCATGATAAAATATTGCTTATAACATAATCAGAGGCATCTGACTTCACCTTTTCTTTCTACTTATAAATTTTTTGTTAATATTAATATTTTAATACAATTTTCTAAATGAAATTAGACACTTGGCAATTAGAAATACAGTAAGTCTTGGGTAACCTACTTTTAAGTAAAGAAATTTTAGTGAGAGAGGAAATCCAGGAGGAGTTTTCCACTACAGGCAGTTTTAGCAACTTAACCCAGTGTCCCACACATGCCCAGTCCAATTTTCAGTTTATAAACATCTCCCTCCTTCCCACAATAGCACCTATCCAAGGATAATTACAGAAACAAATGGAACCTGGACACTTTTATTTACTACACTAATGGGAAACACACATAGTAGATACTGCCCAAAGCCCAGGGACAAGGTACTCTGAAGGCAAAACTGAATGTGGGGCAATGTTAGAGACCTTGAGTTTCTTTTTAAAAGATTCATACTCTGTCTCTGTCTCTGTCTCTGTCTCTATCTCTCTTTCTCTCTCACCCCTTGTATCCATGGCTTGATATTTCACCACATCTCTCAAATCCACCATTTTTGTTATTATATAAATATTTATGAGCCCAAAGATTTCCTAGGGGGAAATAGCAACATCTATCCCATATTCAAAGGTTCCAGTGACAATCAAGGCACAATTTTACCAAAGTTCACTGTGAGAAATAAGTGAGTTTGTCAGACTTTCTTACAGGGCATTGGTGAGAGGTTACTTACAGGGATGTGAGGATCCTCCCCCAACAGGCTGCACCTGAAGAGATTTTACACAGGAGGAATAAGGGCTTCCCTGTAGCTTTACAAGTATAGCCATTCTCTCCTGGTCTCCATCAACCTATATACTCTAGCACCTCCTTCAATTAATTAAGGCAGAGTTTCATATAACATGTAGTAGGGAGCAGCTCGATACTCAGGTGAAAGTCTTGGCAGCCTCCCCATCTCAATATGAGGAAGATAGTCAACAAGCATAGACGTGATAATTCTTTTGCTATGGAGTGTAGCCAAACTCAACAGTATGACAGTTGATTGGCTTGGAAGATCATCATTCAAAACAGAGATACAGAAATTAACCAATAACAATAAAGTTGAAAACAATGACTTAGCTACTCTTCAATTCTTATCTAATATACATGCCCAACAATTAGATTTGGAGAGCTCTTAATGACTATAGGAGGGTTCCTACAAAGGAGCTGGAAGGACAAAGTCATCATTCTTTCTCCATAGTAACACTAAGGCTCCTTAGCACCTACTTTTCGGAGCACTGTTCATAGAGCATCTAATAATAGCCAAAATTCACAAATCAGAAAACATCCCAGTATATTAGTCTTGGAGAGTACCCTAGCAAAACATCATACTCTGTGTGGCTTAAGTAGCAAGGAAAATACCAAACTCTGTAGCTCCATGCTTGTCATCTGGAACTCATGATAGAATCACTCAGACTCCAATGGTCTTGGGTAACCCTACCCTTGCAGCTCTGCCTCATGCAACATATGTAGCCTCTGTCTATACCAGCTCTACCCCATGCCTGAAGCTCTCTTGTGTGGCCATCTCATGGTCTTAGTATCTCCAAAATTCTGGAGTCTTCATTGCAATAGCTTCACCCACATTAACTTCACACAGTGACCTACCAAGGCCCCTTTTCTGACATTAGAACCTTGGAAAAAGCTTCAATGAACCCCTCACTCTGTTTCTTGAGACTTCAAAACCAGTACTACATGAATGATGGTATCAAGCTCTAATATTAGCTTGAGATGTAGCCTGACCACCCTGAAGCAAACATGTAGAAACCTATGTACTTCGACTTTGGGAAAACATTACCTTTGGTGGTCATCATTGAGTAGGGAATTCTTTTTAGTGGTCTCTTCAGTTTAGGCTTATTTCTTTTAAGTGAATTCACATTAAAAAAGTGCCATCAATAATTGTGATTTTACCTTCAAGGTACTTTTTTATTGTCCCAGTATAGAGACCTGGGATTCAATAGTGCCAATTTCTAACAATTACAACTGATTTCACTTCTGTCTTGCTTGTGATTCGTTCATCCTTTCCTTATCACACTTGGCATTTCTTTTTATTCTTTTGCTGCACTTACTGCTCTCTCTCATGTAAACCTGGATTAAAGCAGCGAGCAGTAACCATGGCCCAACTGGAATAAAATCCTGCCTTTCAACTTCCTCCACAAATTAATTTATTGCCTTTGGAATCAGATACTCAAATTCTAAGGTCATAGGCAAAATGAAGTCAGGTTCTTTTACAGAATGCAAACATGAATGGCCTCTAGCCCAACTGTCAACAGAGTCTGAGTTCCCCTCTGAAATCTCACAAGCTGAACCTCCTCACTTCACATTTTCTCAGTGCTCTAGCCTTCTAACTTTCCAGAAGAATGGCTCATTAAGCTATGCTTATACCATTTTAGAGCTTTCTAGCTCAAAATTTTTAATTTTCCTGTTTTTTTTCTACTGCTTCTAAACCCCAAATTCTGAATTATCGTACAGTTCTACTCTAATACCAACTTTCTATGTTAGTCACTTTTCTCCTCACTATCATCAAATACCCAACAAGAAGCAACTTAAGGGGAGAAGGTTTTTCTTGGTCTACAGTTAAGAATGTAGTGTGTCAAATAAGGAGACCATAGTGCCTAAAGTGTGAGGCAGCTGTTTACACTGGACCTGTGGTCAGGAAGCAGAGGACAGATAGTGATTAGTGCTGGGCTACCAAACTTCAAGATTTGCACTCCCACCCCCACTCGATGCCTCATTGCCTAAAGCAGTGCCTAAAGTTCTAGAACCTTCCTCAACATTGGCACCATTTAGGGACCAACATTGTAAACACCGAGCCTGTAGTGGCCATTTCACCTTCAAACCACAAGTCCTAATTTTCTCTCAAAGGCCCAGTCTCCAAGCACAGTCACACGGGGATTCAGGCTTCCATATTTGAAGTAGAGGTTAGTGATGAGTACACAGTCTCATATAAGAACATCTCAAATGTGTTTATATTGTGTGTTGAGCATATTCCGCCTTCCACTCCTACTTTCTGCCCCATCCCTCTCATTAGGTGCCCATTTTTCTTAACAGATTTGCTTTACTTTCATGTGATGCATACACACTTGATTTTCATATATCTCTGTAAAATCTAGGAATGAGAAAAAAACATATCATTCTCTTTCTTAGCCTAACTTAATTCACCTAATGACTGTTTCCAGCTGTGTCTGTTTTTCCTGCAATGATACAACTCCTTTTCTCTTTGTGGTTGAAAAGTTTCATTGTGCTCACATACAGAAGTTTCTTTATCCACTTCTCAGCTTCAAATAGTGCTATAATAAACAGCGGACAAGAATCTCTGAAATACGCTAACCTTGAGCCCTTTGGATAAAAATCACAGCATGGTATGTCTTGGCTATATGGAAGGTCTTTTTCTTTTAAGAAAACCTCTACAGTGACTTTTTTAGTGGCTAGACCAGCTTATAATCACACTGAAAGTTTACAAGGGCTTTCTTTTTTAAATTTTTATTTTATTTTTATTTGTTTTTGAA
>PVIH01002268.1:55609-182417 GCA_004025045.1 Sigmodon hispidus
TCTCTCTCTCTCTCTCTCTCTCTCTCTCTCTCTCTCTCTCTCTCTCTCTCTCTCTCTCTCTCTCTCTCTCTCTCTCTCTCTCGATGGGCTTTCTTTGGTCCACATCCTCACTAGCATTTTTTGTTATTTATTTTCATAATGACTACTATTCTGACTGGGTGACATGAATTTTAATGTATTTTTGCTTTATATTTCTCTCATTACTATTGAGGTTAAATACTTTTTCATGTTTTCTGACAATTTGTGCTTCATATTTTGAGAGTTATCTATTCATTTGCTCATTCATTAATTGGGATTTATTTTTTGTTTAGTTCTTGAGTTCTCTGTATATTCTACATATTAACACTCCATTAGATGTATAGCTAGCAAAGGTCTTTATCCCATTCTATAAGCTATCTCTTCATTCCACTGTTTTCTTTGCTGTACAGACTTTTAATCTCATGAGATTCTACTTATTAATTATTGGATTGTTAATTGAATTACTGGCATTATTTTCAGGAAGTTTTTGACCATACCTACAACATGAAGTTTTTCTTACATTTTTTCTCTAATAGTTTTCGGAACTTCATATCTTACATTGTGATCTTTGATTTATTTTGAGTTAAAAAGGCACTGTGAGAATAGCAATTCTTATAAAGGAAAACATCTCATTGGGTCTGGTTTACAGGTTCAGAGCTTTAATTCATTCTGGTCATGACGGGAAGCATAACAGTGAATAAGCAGACATGGAGCTGGAGAAGGAGCCAAGAGTTCCACATCCAGGTTGGCAGGCAATAGGAAGAGAGTGATATTGGGGCTGGCTTGGATGTCTGGAACCTCAAAGCCCACCTCCAGTGACACATTTCCTCCAACAACTCCACACCTATTTCAACAAGGACACATCTCCTAATAGTGCCATTCTCTATGTACTCATGGGGACTATTTTCATTCAAACCACCAAACTGAAAGAAAAAAATTAGTTTCATTATTCCTCATATGAATACCTATTTTCCCAGCACCATTTGTTGAAGAGATTATCTTTCCCACAAAGGTTTTGTTTTTGTTTTTGTTTTTTGGCATCTTTGTCAAAAAATCAGGTGACCAGCTGTCTGGTTATACATGAGTTCTGAATTCTACTATTCAAATAACTTACATGTCATCATCAATTTGTTTTTGTTATTGTGACTCTGTAATGTAACTTGAAATCAGGTATTGTGATATCTCAAGCATTATTCATAGAATCACTTCTTAAAACATTATTTTCAATGCAAATGTGGCTATCTGCTCATTTTTTCAATAGTTTTATCTGAGAATAAACCATGTAAGTGTTTAGAAAGTAGTAGCAATATTTATATGAGATTGAAGATAAAGAAAATTAAAAGGAAATTAAAAATCTTGCTTGCAAACAGATAAAATATGGGGCAATCAAGTAGCATCAATAATAAAGCAAAAGGTAGAATATAGCCAAAGATTTAAAATTTCATCCTAGAAAGACAAAGATTATATAAGACACATTTAAAATAGTTTAGAATGAAAGCACATATCAAAATCTAGTAACATGAAATATTCCAAATGTGGCAGAAGTAACAAATACATTTGATTTTTCAGAAAGAATATTGAAACATTCTTACTTTTACAAATCTAATGTTATTTTGTTGTTGTTTTTATTACATTTTTTACTTAAAACAATTTTAAATTTAAATATATTTTGAGTATGTGTTTTTCCTCTCTTGTAAGTTTGTCCAAATTCTTTCCCCTTCCCTACCCTCTCAACTTTAAGTTCTTTCTCAAAAAGAATCCCAAATACAAAAAAACTCCCCACAAATCAAGAAAATAAAATAAAACCATAACCAAAAATAGAAAAACAAACACCAAATTATAACCAAATAAAAACACACAGGTAGCAAAGCTCACTTTATCATCACAATAATGTGCAGTAGGTTTTAAGATCATTCCCATGGCACAGACAAGAAAACTGAGAACCAGAGAAGTGACATGCTGTGTTTCCTCAACTCTCCAGCTGAGAGGGCTAGATCCAGACAAGGGAAGGTTGCTTGCAGTGCATTCATTCATTTTGGTGCTCAACCCTGGCTCCAGAGAAATTAAGTCAGTGCCACTCTGCATTTGGACTGGCCCTAAAGGGTCATCTGTGAGCCAACCTGGGCCAGTGCCAGTCCCAACGTTCCCATCTGAAAAGGAGAGGAACATGAAATTGGGGAAACAAAGTGATAGGGGTATGTCTAGGAGGAGACGGGATCTAGGACTAAACATGATCAAAATACATTGCATCAAATTCTCAAAAATTTAAAAGAACTGATACTGTGTGGGTGTGATGGCATGCCTTTATAATCCCAGTGCTGGGAAAGTGGGAGACAGGCAGATCCCAGGTGGAAACTGGTCAGCCAGCCCTGCTTACTTGGTGAACTCCAAACCAGCAAGAAACCATAGCTAAATAAACAAGGAAATAAATATAAGAAAACATGGCAAATGGTGTTTGAGGTTATCCACCACTGTCTTAGACACACACACACACACACACACACACACACACACACACACATCCTAAGGCTATCTTACTCATTTTTTCTGCTTCCAAGTTACAGATGAATGTGACTTAAACTGCAACTGGAAAGTCTAGGTGTGATTTATCACAGCAAATTTTCTTTGATGTAAACTTTCCATACCTTCTTTCTACCTTCCAAAAGCAAAAGCTGTTTTCAAGAGGACCAGAGGAATGAAAGAACTTTCCAGAGGAACTGTTGCTCATGTGTCTTGCTTTTGGTTTGGTTTGGTTTGATTGGGCTTGGCTTAGTTTGATTTGGTTTTTCTTCCCTTACTTGGGAAGTTTCTTGTGTTCAAAGGTCACCTTGTAAAACTGTTCTCTGGATCACTACAGACAATGTCTTACTGTCTGTCTCCCTCCACTCCATTAGTTTACCCCATCGTCACCGCCATCTACTCTGAATGTATTCCTAAAGAAACTTTTGGAACTTAGGGAAGGTTTGTAACATCTTGGAAGCATGAAGAGTGGTTACTAAAGCAGATTCTTGGCAAACCTATCATCACATGTCCTGTCCAGATCCTCCCAAATCAACAGCTTCTCATCATCTCTCTTCATTCCACTGAAGGTCACTGAGCTGGTGTGTGTATATTGAGACCTTCAGGTATAGGCAAGATCCTGCTACCAAGAGCCTGGGCTTTGCCAGAAGGAATAGAGTAATGGGTTCCTGAACATCACAGTTCTCCCTAGTAATTTGAACCCAAGTGGATTAATTTAGAGGCCAAGTTCCGATATAAATGACCTTATGGAAGAGTTCCTAGCAGACATTAAGTTTAAAAGAAAAAATAAAAAGTAAAACCTTTCTCTGTTTCAAAAAAAGTTGGATTTTTAACAAAAGGATAAATCTGGAATATGATCTATATAAATTTAAATCCCAACTCTACCATGAGTAAATTTGTAAAGGTCTATTCTGCTTATGTAAGGCATATATAAGCTGTACCTGAGGAGGATGCATGAGAATTAAGTGAGGAAATTGTACCTGGGTTTCTGGAAATGTGTCAGTACTCAATACAGCAATGAAGCTTCAGTTGCCTTCTCCTCCTTCACTCTTCCCAGACCTCACAGGAAGAGGGGTGTGGTCCCTTAGTGAGAGAACATGAAGAGATTGTGATAATATTAAACATTCCAACAGTGCCCACTCCACCCCAGGCCTTATTCTAAATGCTTTGACTGATTTGGTTATCCTTCCAAACCCTGTAACTGCTCCATAAGCTCTGTTTTGTAGATAAGATGCAAAATTTTTGCCAAGGGCTTTCTGCTAATAAGTAATACAGCTGTGATTGAACTCTCAGAATATGTAATTCCTAACTAAAAAATGCCAGGAAAGAGAGAAGAGAGAGGGTTTGCACTAGTGATAATCTCTAGACACTGGGCTCCTTTTGATTTGCATGCTGTTTTTAATCAGGTAAGGGAGTGGCAGATAGTTCCATCATTAAAGTGCTTGCCTTGAAGGCATGAGGACATGAGTACAGTCCTCACAATCCCCATAAATACCTAAGGTAACAGTATGGGCTTTGAACCCAAGCAATGAGGACACAAGTCAGCCTAGCCTAGCAGATGAGTCCTAGATCAGTGAAAAACTCTGTCTCAAAAGAGGTAGCAGGTTTCTGAGGTACATCACTGGAATTGTACCCTGGCCTCCACACAAATAAACATGAACATGTGCATACAGAGTGATCAGGAGAGAGTTTGCCTTTAAATCTCTATTTCTACTAATGAGGCACAAGTGTTAATTAACAGCTACTCTCTGGACTTAGGTCTCAGTTCACCAAAGTCTCCCATGTCACAGTTGTCACTTGTCATCTGAATGTTTACTTGTACTATAGAAACAGACAATGCAGCAAACACTACCTTAGACATGAAGACACAAGGTCTATGTTCATTGCTATGCATTCAATGATTGAAATATTTCATTGGCATTAAGGAACAAAGCAATGTAAAAAAGAGGAATGCATGAAATGTAATTAACAACTACCTTCAAATTACATCCAGCAGAGAGGATTCTTGGGAAGTTCCCCAGTGGGATGTAGAAGAGTTATAAACCTGAACATCAGAACACCTAACTGAGAATCCTATATTGAAGATAGCACTGAGACAAAGACTCAACTGCTTCACTGCTGGAAATATCCTTGGTGTAACTCAAATAAAGTGTCTAAATTTTCACATACTTCTTAACTTGAAGCAAGTTAAAGCAATCAAGTTGTTTTCTTCTTTTAGGTATTTAGGCCTTGCTGATAAGTAAGATTTTTGTAAACCATGTATCTTATGAAATTCTCCTAGAAAGAGTGGCATAAGAAAGCCTAGAGCCTTCTCTGGTCATGCCTGTAAAAAAAGAAAAGTCTTAATTTACAAGTAAGGAAATGATTCTAGAAATGCCTGGGGTATCCAGGGAATTAAAAAAAAAGACAGACATGGGTAGAAACCTGGGGTCAAGGGGTCTAAGCTCTTGGCTGGAGGACCTGAAGCACCTCAGAAGCACAGTCAGGATATTGATTATATAGAATTGAACAGACTTGCAGGGTTATTGCATACAGATAAACAAGGAGGTAGAGTTTAAACTATATAGCTGGATCAAGGAGGCAAGTTTGACTAATCTGTTGGGGAGCAGTCTTCAGGCCATAAATACCTGTTGGGGAGCCACAGTGGACATTTTCTGCATACAATGCCATTCATGGAAGGCTTTGCCATTTCTCCACAGGACCAAGAGGCTCTGGGACCTTTGATGTGGCCAGGCTCAGGTCAACACATACATTACTCAGGACTTCACTCACTCAGGCCTTTTCTGCTCCCTATAAAAACAGCTTGAAAAATTTGCCTAAAACCATAGAGCCCAGAAACTACTGCCTGCCATGCTCTGGGCTTGGTTCCATGTTCTACGTCTTTACACTGCCTTCCTCAGATCTTCTCTACATGAGCTATTCAAGAAAGCCATCTATGTTGTCACCACTTGCACAAAAATATTACATAGTTCATATCTCAAGGTTTCCCTAACAGACAGATCTTTAATCAGAGGGAGTGTCCATACCCCACCTTAGTAACCCTCTCTTTATAGCATACATCCAGGGGGAGTGTTGGTATTTTTCCTCAGTAACCCTTTCAAGTATACATTTGTTTTACCTTCATGGTTTCATTTAACTCAGTTTTATCAACTGGGAACAAAAATATAAGCAGTTTTTATTTTTGTCACTTCACTTTACTGTAAACCTGCAGTGATGCTGTTATGTTTCAGATCTCTAAGTGGAATTTAACAAGCATTTTCCTCCTCCAATCTCTCCCCTCACGCATTCCCCGAAGCACACAAGCCATCTCAGCCACTCCCCAGTTTCCTTTGGAATGCCCTGAATGATCCTGAAAGACTTTGTCATTCCCTAAACACCACCCTAAAACGAATCACTGAACTCCAGGCTGTTCCTCTTGCCAAGCTGAAGGGAGTTCAAATGTTCTATCTAACCAGAGTATAATGGCTACAAAGCTGGTTATGTGTGTGCTGTTTTGAAAATAGCAAGACAAAGGGCATGGAGTTCCGTTTCAATAAGGGGTCTTCTGAAAACTTATTGTGACCACAAAGTATATATAGCTATCCATATATCTAAAAGTCAACTTTCATTTTAATAATGTACAGCTCTAGTTTTCTCACACTCAAAACAATTAATGCTGCCTAATTTAAGAGTTTTGTTTTTTTTTTTTTTTTACTTTATAATCTAAGCAGATATAGGTACTGAGATAACAAACCAAGGAAAATATTGGTGCTCTGGTCAAAAAATTAATAGAGAATGTATAAAAGGCATTTCTAACAATATAAAGGACTGGTTGGTACTTCCCAAGAAATGGCTGCAGAACTTTAATTTTCAAAAGGACCACACACATTTTCACAGGATACTTTAGCAAAGGGCACACTTCTTTCAGTATCAGACTCTGCCTCCAGACACAGCTTGTTCTCTGGCTTATATTGCTAAGCTTCAAAATGACTCTACTCCAAACAAGGGGAACACTCCTCCATTGTTGGTGGGAGTGTAAGCTTGTTCAGCCACTTTGGAATACAATATGGAGGTTCCTCAGAAAACTGAGAATCAATCTCCCCAAGGACCCAGCAATACTACTTCTGGGTGTATACCCTAAAGATGCACAGTCACACTCCAAAGGCATTAGCTCAACTATGTTCATAGCAGCGTTATTTGTAATAGCAAGAACCTGGAAACAACCTAGATGCCCCTCAACTGAAGAATGGATTAACAAACTGGTACATCTACACAATGGAGCACTATGCAGCAGTAAGAAAAAATGATATCCTAAAATTTGCAGGCAAATGGATGGATTTGGAGAATATCCTCCTGAGCGAGTTATCACAAACTCAGAAAGACAAGCAGGGGATGTACTCACTCATTAGTGGACTCTAAACAAACTAACAAACAAACAAGAAAAAAGCAAAGCATGCCCAAGCTGCAAACCACAACCACTGAACATCTTGGGATCAGAAACACCTTGAACTGACTTTTTGGATCCCACTCCCCCTAGAGGAGCACCTGACTCAGTCTGGGGTTGAGGGGAGAAAACTGGATCTGCCAGGAGTAGAGGTTGATCTAAGCAATATTGGGACAGTGGGACCTTGGGACTGCCTGCTGCCTGCCCAGAGAGGGGATGGGGAGTTGTGGAGAAGAGAGAATGACCTGATGTGGTGGGAGGGGGAAGGGACCTTGAATAAGGATATACAAGGATAGAAAGTGTGACTTTTTTGTTCATAATAATCAAATAAAAAAAAGACAAAGGCAAAAAAAAAAAAAACCCAAAAAACAAAATGACCCTACTCCAAAGAACTTTGGGGACATTTCATGCTAAGTCAAATTCCCATTCATAAAAGTGAACTATGTGGCATATAGTTGGATTCCATGAATCATCTAAAACATAACTGTATTCTCACCCCCAAATGCTGTATTGCTGAGACCTAGAATAGTCCACAGCACATAGCAGAGGCTTAATAAATTCAGTATGAAAAAACACTTTTAAAAAATCCTCATGATATTATTTTGGTGGTTTGAAGAAAAATGACCCCCAAAGTGATTGGCACTATTAGGAGATGTGGTTTTGTTGGAGTAGGTGTGTTCTTGCTGGAGAAAATGTGTCATTGTGGGCTTTGAGGTCTCATATATGCTCAAGATACCACCCAGTGTCTTAGTTCATGTCCTGTTCCCTGCAAGATGTAGTACTCTCAGCTACTTCTCCAGCACCATGTCTGCCTGTGATGATAATGGACTGAACTTTTAAAACTGCAAGCCACCACAATTACATGACTTTCTTCATAAGAGTTACCATGGACATGGTGCCTCTTCACAACAACAAAGACCCTAACTAAGACAGACTGTCCTATAAATCTCCCGATAGCCCTGCAATTTTCAATATTTTATTGCATGAGATTCTCAATGGGTTCCCTAATTATAAAGCCACATGGCCAGAAAAAATAAAATCCCAGAGACCAAAAGGCAGCTTGTGCATTCAGTCAGATCCCATCTACAGTTCTGGAGCTAAAAGGGAAATTAGAAGTTGCTTTCAAGTTACTTGTTTATACACTTGAAAACTGAAGCCCACGCTCTCAGGATGGGTCACATGGCTGAGCTTTAGCTGGGCCACGTCACGGTTCCACCTTTCATTTCCTATATCTATTTCTTCAGTAGAGAGTCTTTACTCTCTCCAAAATGAGTATTTGATAGACTCGAAAATTTCTTCTTTAATCCCCACCAGCACCAGTAATGAGAGTGGTAGAAAGAGCTATGATTTAAACTTAATGTACCAAAAGCCAGAGGATTGTGTAACTGAGAAGTATGTATTGGTAAGACAGACATAGTTTTGTATGGAAAGGAAGGTCTTTCTGAGCCATCTGAAAATGTGGAATGTTTTGTTCTTAATTCCATGAATAGCCTCTGTGGGAAAATATATGGTTTCCTAAAACTATTAAGACAAATCCTTCCATTTGGCCACAAGGGGGCAGCTGGGACATTTCCTCCTAAATGTTGGAGTTCTAAACCACTGTGAAGAAGTGAGCACTGATGACTCTGCTCACCATGAAGCCTAACATCACCTTTCAACTGAGTTCTCAACAAGTCACAGCATTTTCTCATGATGTTTCTTGGAGTGTATATTGTTTTGTTTTAAAACAAATTATTTTCCAGTTTCTTTCCAGATCTAGAGAGCCCTCTGGTTTAGAACTCTGTGCCAAGATTACCATCTACAAAGATCTTTGGAGACCAATAAATTGTTAGGCTAATTCGGAAAGCTGCAGAAAATGTTTTATTTTAATTATGTTTGACCCTAGATAAAAATGAACAGTAATGATCATCTGATTCCGCCACACTTAATAAAGCTTGCTCTAAGTGCTTCGGGATTCGCCAAATGCTTGCTTCATCACCTAGGCCCCATTCGTCATTCCCATTTTTGTGACAGCCCAAAAACTTTCAAATCAAAATTTATTGTGGAATTTTATCATTGAGCTAAACAGTGGGAGGTCTGCAAACATAAAAACAAGCAGAGATTAGTAATAGCTAAATTCCACATCTTTATAGCTCTACTAAAACATAAATTCACTTCATCTTTTAAGTACATAAAGAGTTGGGATTTAATTTGAAAAACAAATGCTGGGTTTCATATTATGTGCACTGGAGAAGCAGGAGTACATGTCAATATCAGTCACTAATAGTGACATACTTTGATGACAAGGTTTTCCTCACTTTGCAAAATGTACCCAAAATTGTGCTCAAAATTTTGTGACTCTTTTCCCTAACCATCCTCTTTAGATTTGTTTAAGTGCCTCCCCACCCTTCCTACTCTGATTTCCTGATTCAATGAGCAACATCTAACATAGTGTTTTACATGGCCTCTTACTAACACCCCTTCCTCAAATACAACAAAATGCCTTAAGATCAAAACACAATTTTGCCAGTTTCATTTAGTGTCCATTCTCAGTTTATACTTGTGCCTGGCACACAATAGGAACTCAGTAATTGAGCAAAATGGTGTAATTGCCAAGGGGGAAAAGTGAAACATTTCTAATATACATTTGAAAATGACTAATTTAGTTCAAATTTTTAGAAAGCTCTTTACAATAGATCATCTTCTAGGTAAAAATTGAAGTGTGTTTTTAAAGCAGGCATCTTAAACCATCACTGGGCTCTTGGTCATTGCTGAAAACATCCTTTGGAATGCCCAAACACAGATGGGTCCTGCTTTCTTCTGAGTTGTCATAGCTTTACACAGACAAAGCAGTACCACACTGCAAATGTTACTGACCTGGAAGTAAGAGCCTATAATTCTCCTTTTGCCTCTGCTACTAGCAAGCCAAAAGTTAGATCATCTATTTAAATTCCTAGTGTCTCAATGTCTTCATCCAAAAACAAGAACAAAGGGTATAAAACTAACCACCAAGTCGTAAGATTTCTGAATCTCATAAAATGTAGACGTGTTTAGAAAGTATACAATATTTTCCAAATATGAGGTATTTAAAAATCAGTATTTACTGTTCTCTATTAAATATACTTCAGCTTTGTATGGGCACCCACTTTTTCTTTTTTAACATCAGGGTCTCACTGAGAAGCTTTGACTGGAGCTTACTATGTAGACCAGAGCAGTCTCCTAGAGATCTGTCTGCCTCCATCCTTCAAGTGTTTATTCTTGATGACTTAACTAACATCGCTAGGCTGGATACATGACTTAAAACATGGACTTTCCCTTTGCCATAGCTGATATGATTGACACCAGCAGTTCCAGCTCACATAACATCACATAAGAGAACTGTGTCCTTTTGTGTCAAGCCATAGTGCCAGCAGCACAGTGTGTCCGTGTCCAGGGCTGAGAATGAGCTTCTGCAGCTCCCACTCCCTAGACAAATAGGTTCTTTGCTCAAGATGATAAGGTCACACATTTTCCTCCTGGAAGTATTTTCACAGTAGGTCCTCAATAAACACTTAAGTGGAACAATGAAAAAATGATAACTAGTTTTATGGTGATATCTCCTAGATATGAGAGAACTCTACATGTCAGAACTTCACACACCCATTTCTCACCTCCTAATATGCATTCTCATGTATTTATTCAGACTGTAAAGACAATTTCTTTCCTGACTTGCACTTACTGCATTTTACTGTCACTCTGACTCTCTTGGTTCACATTTGCAATGATTCTATATCCTCCAGGACCACCTTGCTTTGCTTGTGTTTCAGTTAGTGGGTTGTCCAGGCTAAAAGCATGCAAGTTACCTAAGCTTAGAAAGAACAAAGCTTTGAACATGCACAGAACAGTGTAAGCAATCCTCAACTTAAAAAATAAATGGCACATTTCAAAAGTTTCTTTGTAACATGGGTTCTCTAGCATTCCTCTATGAAAACAACCCACCTGTGGTAAAATATTTTCAGGTGTGTTGCTTTTGTTTATGTTACATTTGTTTAATTCTGTGAAGCTGTGCTACTATGTCTGTCTACAATATCTGGTGGCCTAATAAAGAGCTGAATGGACAACAGCAATGCAAAAGAAATGATAGGAGGGTCTGGGAGGCAGAGGGAATAAATAGGAGAAAACTAGGAAGAACGATCAAGAAGCAAGAGAACAAGGAGATGAGGATATTAATTGCCAGCTACCCAGCCAGACAACCAGCCACAGAGTAAGAAGGAAATATACAGGCTATATCAAGAAGGATATATAGAAACAGAAAAAGGTAAAAACCCAGAGGTAAAAGGTAGACAGGCTAATTAGGTCTAAGAAAAGTTGGCAGAAAACAAATCAAGCTAAGGCTGGGCATCTATAATTATGTGTTTCCATGTGTAACTTATTTGGGAGCTGGGAGCCCAAAAAGAACAACAACAATAAAAAGAACAACCAATAACACCCACCTATTCTGACAGTAATTCCTTAAGAAATGTGGTGAGCATTTCCCTATTTTGTGCTGTCTTTAGCCCAGTAGAAACAGAAAAAGATAAGAGTTAGCCTCTTTCCTCCTAAAGAACATGGGGAATAGTAGTACAAGCAAATAATACCTAGACAGTGTTGCATTTGTGAAGATCAGAAGGCTAACAGAGCACTGAGAGCAAGGAATCTAAGGTGAGCCCTCTGCCTGGGTGGATCTGAAAGGTTCCACAAAGAAACAATCAATCCTGTTGAGGCTGAAGAATGAGGAAGCAGGGGCAGGCAGATGTGTGGACAAGGGTGTTTCTGGTATGTGCCTGTCAGATCGCCAAACCAACACCCAAGTATCAATTTAACCCCTGCTTTAGCTCTGCCAATGGAGAGCACTATGTTAAGGGCATAAATGGAATAGGATTTTGTAAACCAGACTAGGAAAAATTCTGTTGGGGAATCAGTCTAAGACCCCCACTGTAACACAGCGCTGGTCTTGGGTTAATTCACCACACTAACCCACCATCGTCTTCCAGGACAGCATCATAGAGTAAAGAAGGAAAGCAGCCTCTTTTTGGGACTGGGATGGTTGCTCTTGTGCTGTTACTTTCTTAAGTTTTAGTGTGAATTTCAGGTCACAATCAGGTTTATTAGAGACTGCACCTCAAGACAGGTCCACACCCAAGGAGCTTAAAAACTAGCTGTGTGGGCAAGGTTTGTGCATATAAAATAACCAAGAGTCTAAGAAAGTTGCTGCCAAAACAATGACACATGCTGTAAGCACTATCTTCCAAGCTTCACTGCTTTCTCCTGAACAGAGCTTGGTGTAGTTCAACAAGTGTTTTACATTAAATGCCCACCACAGGTCTGCTATGACATAAGGCAGTATTCAGCAGCAGAAAGCTATGTTCCTCCCAGAGATGTCAGATGAAGTCAACTCTGGGGAATATAATTAATAGGCATTCTTTTTTACTCAGTATGGGGATAGGTAGCCCTGAGTAGGTATAATAATTTCCCACCAGTCATGGGAGATACATGGGAGATAGCAAATTTTTAGTAAAGCTAAAAAATTACTTGGCAGTGATCTTGTAGAGATGATGCAAACAATCAATGATCAGTGAACTCTGCAAATCCTGTGATTGTGAGAACTTTGGTGCGTGTGTGCATGCATGCACAGACACACAGACACACACACGTATGCACTCACAGACACATACACACCCACACAACCCTGTAGACATATCTAGGCAACTACACTACTAAACAGAAGCATTTGTTAGGCTCATTTGAAGTGCCAGAGCCAAAATAAATGGTGACAAGGAACTAGAGGATGGGAAGATGTAACTTCCACTAAGAGCCTGGACAGACAAGGTGTAGTCAGGATGTCTAGGAGCTTCAGAATGTCAGAAATTAGCATTCAAAGGGGATCATTGTCATTAGACAAAGACGAGCAAAACATGACACCTGATGAGGAAGACAGCAGGAGGATTCTAGAGCACCTTGATAGGCTCCCCAAACACCATCCTGGAAAGCCCAGTTCAAGGGGCCATTGTGGATGTTGCATGATGACTCTGCTCTGAGCTCTACAGTGCCAATGTACAAAGGATAACATCCTATAGGAGAAGAAAAGGCTATCTGCAAGTTATCTCAAATCATGTTGGAAGAAACTAAACAAAATAAAATAATCTTATTCCTAAATTTCCATTTTTCTCCTCACCCTCCCCTCACTGGCTTTAGTTTAATTAGTTAAGAAAAATGAATGAGAATGAAATTAATATACCACATACTAACATCATTTTAAAAGAAAGAAAGCAAATACATGGTATTTGATCATGAAGAATGTAATTCTAGAGGCAAAGCTCTTAATAATAATACAGGTTCTGCCCAGGGCCAGAGAAACCCATCAAAAGAAAGCAAATTGTTTCTTTTCAGAAAAGCTATCAACTTAACATTGCAAATCATTTGCTATTCTCAAGGGTCTTGCCTAGTATTGCAAAACTTGATAATTACTGGTTCATGACTGATTAGGAAAAACATGGACTTAAGTAATCAGCCCAGAGCAGAGCTGCTGACCACAAGGCTGGCAGGCAGTTCGCCTTGCTTAACATTATTCCTTTTACCAGTACTTAATATTTTACAAAATCAGTCTCTTAGTGGTTTAAATTTTCATAAAGCCCAGAGTTCTGAAAGACCAGTTAAGGTTGTCCTGACACTGGTATCTTCTCTTTCATTCTGACCTGAAATCCAGGAAGCTGGAGGACATAATTCCAGAAATCAGGATGGACTTTTTTTCTGTAAAGAATAAGCTCTCAGACTATGAACAGACTTTGCAAATATAGAAACATCCCTTCTATAAACAGAAAATACTTCTGTAGAAATTAGGAGGAAGAATTTAATTACAGCTCACAGCCAATCCTGGACAGCATGGGGAGCATACTCCCTTCATTTACACTGCTACAAAAGTGCCTCATTTGGCCAACAGACAGCAACAGTGAGGGAGATGGGAGATATTCATCTGCAATTTCATCTAGGAAAAAGTTATTTGTGAAAGAGTATGTAAATATCTGCAAAGAAGGAAACTGTTCCCTCTCAGCTAGGATTGTTTTCTTACTGAAAATTAAGACATTAAGAGTAGTTTCTTATTTTGCTGAAGAATTACAGAGAAAGGCATACCAAAATTGTATCACAGATTCAAACAGATAGGCTCTGGGCTGAAAGAATGTTTCAAGTTTTCTTTTCAAATCCTTACTTGTCAAATTTCTGTTTCTAAATTATACTATTATTAGTAAAAAGTAGGCCCTTGTCACCAACTTGGTTCCTACTAACAGTTTTTATATGCAAATGTTTTATAAAATGCATATATTATAGATCTATGTACATATCTATATTTTTGTAGGATTAAAGGGCAAGTAATGGAGTAAAGTTTTAAATAAGTATTTTAGAAGGAATATGATAAGCCCTAATTGTACAGAAAAATATGTGCAAATTATAGAACCCTGTTACAACTTGATTATAAGAACCACTTTGAGGAATTTATCATTCAAATGATAAAAACTCAGGTAAAATCTTTGCATACAAAGATATTACTGTAATACTGTTTATGATAGAAAATAGAGAAATGCAACATTGCTGAAAGAAAAACTATATAATAAGAAACAATGCTATGCAACTATAAAAAATACCTATTAATATTAGTAATAACATAAAAATGTTTATGCAATATTAACTTAAAAGAAGTAAACATGTATCACATAAGATATGGAATGTCTTTCTGTATGTTGTGAATATGCTTTATTGCCATTTGTTAATAAAGGGGCTGTTTTGGACTATGACAATGCAGCTTAGAAGCAGGCAAGAAATCCAAGCAGAGATAAAAGAAAAGGAGAACAGAGTCAAGAACAAGTTGCAGGCTGATACCCAGAAGGTAAGATAAAATGAAGCACAGGTAATACCATGGAGCCACAGGGCAATACATAGATTAATAGGAATGGGTTGGGTTAGGTTGGGTTAGGGTTAGGTTAGTTTGTAATGTGTGTGATGATATATATTTAATAAAACTAGTCTGAAGTATCAGAAGAGCCAACAATAGAGCCAAGCCATGAAGATCAGAGAATAATGACCCACACCTTTAATCTTACTTTAGAAATGTGGAAAGAGAAAGTTAAGATAGCAGGGCAGAGGAAGAGAAGAGAGGTTTTTCCATTTCCCAGACATTTGTTTGGTGGTCTGAGAAGAAAGATATTGGTATTGAAGGATTTCAAGAAAACAGGCTTGAGGAGTTGGCAGGTGAGAATTGGCTATAGTATGTTTCCTCTCTCTGATATTACAGCTTTTTCTCTAGGATTTTATTATAATACTAAATAAAATTTGTGCAATAATTGGTGCTCAATTATGGGAGCATGAATTCTCAAAAAAGCCACTTGCTGGCCTTGAGTGCTACATGTGGCTGGGGTCACTAATCAGATGGCTAAGTTTCCTGATATAAGTTAGCCTCCAGCCTTAGGCAGAGCCCGCCACACATGTTTCTTCTTTATGTTCATCTGAGTGAGTTTTTCAGGCAGTTTCTTTCCTCTCCTGGTTGGTTGTGGGTTTTTTGTTTTTGTTTTTTGTTTTCTGTATCTCCTTCTAGGACTGCTATCACACTAGGTAGTTTCTCCATTTCACAATCATCTGAATTCTGAATTATCACTGACAAAAAGTTTGGTGAGTAAATTGGGATTTCTTAAAAAAAGAAATTTGTTTAAGGCAGAGAGAATTTTTTTTCTAACATTAAAAACAGGAAGGTGGTTGTTCTTTGCTAATATTACTCTAGATGGTTTGAAATTGGTACCAGTATAAGAAAAGATAAATAATGTAGATGGGACTATTGTGATATCTATTATAAATGATTTGTTTGATTATTTCTTTTTTATCATTTAAAAAGTCAGTGAATATGAGTGCCAAGATAAAAGTCTTAGAAAATCTTGTTAAAAGAGAACACAGAGATATTCAGACTCAGACAGTGGAATTTAAAGAACTAATCACAACATTGCCTTATATGATTAGAGAAATAGCCTCAGGCTTCCAAATAGATGACCTTAGTATATCCAGTAACCTTAAAGAAATTACAAAATTATAGAAAAGTATTTGAAGCTGAATAAACTCTGGTACAAATGTTAGATTTTATAAAATTCAGGGAAGCAATATTCACTTATGGTATGCACTCACCATTTGTAAAACAAATGTTAAATTCTTGGTCAATCTGTAATTGAATTATCCCTAAAAAACTGGTCAGATAAGGTGAAAGCTGTCTTAGAGGCTGGACCGTAGTCATAGTGGTAGACATGTTGGAGTGATGAGACTGAAAACAATAGGATAACAAAGCAGAGATAGGGGCATGGAAATATTACAAGAGGCTGGGCCACAGTCACAGTGGAAGACATGGTGGAATGATGAGGCTAAAACAATAGAATAAAAAAGCAGAGATGAGGTATAGAAATATTACAAGAGCAATTTCTTAGGGAGGGAGATTATGTGAACGTAGAAAGGCATTCTTTATATGACAACTACAACCTAGATTTATTCCAAATGTCAGCCTTGAAAGCTTGGAATAAAATTAAAGAAATAGGAAAAAAAAAAATTGAATCCTTTACAAAAAGTGATCCAAGGGCCAAAGAAAAATCTTTTCAGATTTTTTGTTTTGTTTTTGTTTTAACAAAGACTTACTGCAGTAGTAAATAAAATGATGCCAGATTTAGAAACTAGGCAAATAATAATTGAATCTCTGGCTCTGAAAATGCTAACTCACAATGCAAAAAAAAAAAAAAAAAATAGGCCATTAAATGCAAGGTCAGAACCCTTGGAGGATTAAATTTGTGATACATTTAATATGAGATCATATAACTATGATGATAATAGGATAGGAAAGGTTAATTACAGAAGTTTAAAGCAAAAATCAAAATATAAACTGTTACAACTGTGGAAAGCAAGGTTATGTAAAAAAAGGACTATAAACAAGGTGTTCCCAGAAATAATGTCTTTGCTAAGAATAACCTCAACAAAATGCCATACCCTTCTGGAGTATGTAGAAGGTGTGGCAAAGGCAGACACTGGACCAATGAGTGCAGGTCAACAAGAGACAGGCAATGGAAAATTTTACTTTCAGGAAATACCCTGAGGGGGCTTTTTCAGGCCCCCTGAATCAAATCCCCATATCTTATCCTGCCATCATGGAAAGACCACCGTTCCAGAGCAATTAAAGAACCTAAAACCTTTTCTAAAACACCATATTGCTCTGGACAACAGAACAGCTATAGAAAAAAGAACAAAATTTCAGGAAAAACCATAAAGTAAATATTTTGGCAAACATCAACACATGAACAAAAGCCAAAATTAAAAATACAAATAAATAATTTTGTCATTGAAAGTTTGGTAGACACTGGGCAGATGTAAAAATAATTTTGTCAGAATTTTGGCATTAAAATTGGCCCTCTTGGGAGATAAATGTTCACCTTTTGAGAATTAGATTGTCATTCTGAATGAAACAGAGTGCAAGATGCACAAATGTATAGGGTCAGAAAAACAATGAGGAAACAATAAGGTCATATGTGGCTAACATTGCTATAAATTTATGGCAATGAGACTTATTACAACAAATGAAATACACAGATTACCATTCCTCCAATCTCAGAAATGAACCATAAATTAACATATGTTTCTGGGAAAAATATTAGAAGATATTGTGAGAAATAGTCACCAAACATTCAGGTTGTATGAAAAACAAGGTACAACAGCTGCTGATCTTTAAAAGTGACCCACAGAGCTACCTTTAAAATGGTTAACAGATAAGCCTTAATGGGTTCAGCAAAGGCCCTTAACAAAATAGCAATTGAAAGCTTTAAAACAAGGGTATAGAAGCATTTAAATGTTCAGCATACTGAAGAATCAACCAGCCCTTGGATTCTTTCACATTTGTTATCAAAAAGAAATCTGGAAAATGGAGAATGGTAACAGATCTAAAAAGCAGGAAACAAGGTGATTCATCCAGTGGGCTCTCTACAATCTAGAATTCCTTTGCTTCCTGTGGTACTTCAGGAATAGCCTATTATAGTTACTGACTTAAAAGTTGTAAAAAAAGATTACAATTGTTTCTTTACTATCTCTCTACAACAAAAGGGCAGAAAAAAATTTCTCTTTACAGTGTCCACTTATAATTATTCTCAACCTATAAAGAGATATCAATGGAGGGTTCTCCCATAGGGAATGTAAAATAGCCCCACTCTGTGTCATTGTACAACAGCCATTAGAAATGATATGTAAGCATTTCCCAAATCCACCATTTACCGCTAAATGGACAATATCTTATTGACTGACACACATATAGATACACTACAAAGAATGTTTGAAGTAAAAATAATTTTGCCTGCTTGAGAATTAAAATAGCTCCTGAAAAAAATACAAAGAGAATATTTTATTAATTATTTTGGATATAAAATAGGTCTACAAAAAATTAGACTCCAAAAGATACAAGTAAGGAAACATAGATTGTGAACTCTTAATGATTTCCAAAGATTGCAAGGAGACATTTCAAATTATGGACCGCTATTAGGATAAAAAAAATCAATCATGAACTAGTTTGTTTAAAACCTTTGGTGGTTATAAGGACTTAAATAGTCCAAGAGAATTATCGCTTGAAGCTGAGAGAGAATTGACTTTGGTGGAAAAGAAATTAAAAATGCAAATATGGGTCATATAAATTCAGACCTTAATTGCATTCTGATTATTTTACAGTCTAAGCATTCTTCTATAGGAATTTTAATGCAAAGGGAATATATTATATTAAAATGGATATTTATATCATATAAGTGGAGTAAGAAATTAAAGACATGTGGAAAAGATTTTGTATATGGTTTGTTAGTGGACAATTATGGACCCAGTAGAAATTGTTGTACCCTTAACTAATGAAGAAATTGATCAGTTATGGGCAGAAAGTGAACCTTGGCAAAGAGCTTGCAGTAATTTTTGGGAGAGATTAACAACAGATATCCCCAAAGCAAAATGATCCAATTTATAACTAAATTGGATTCTTACTCATGTTGTACAGGGAACATCAATTTCTAAAGCCTCTACATTTTATACTTATGCAAATCAGGAAAGGCAGGTTACTCATCAGAAAACTTAAGAAAAGTATCTCAAAGACCTTATAAATTCTGTCCAAAAGTCAGAATTGTATGCTATTATGATGGTATTAATCGATTTTACAAGACCTCTTAATATAGTCACTGACTCTCAGTATGCAGAAAGAATTGTTTTACACATTAAATTTCTGACTTAATTCCTGATGAGTCAGAACTAATTTCATTATTTATTCTGTCACAAAAAATAATCAAGATTAGAAATAATTCCTTATATATAACATATATCTAATCCCATAAGGCTCTGCCAGGATCTTTAGGACAAGATAATGATAAAATTGTTAAATTATTACTAGGAAATATGCTAGAGGCCTCAGAGTTTCATTAAAAAACATTATGTCATTAGCAATGGATTAAAAAATAATTTCTCCATCACTTGGCAACAAGCCAAATTAATTTTAAAAACATGTCCTACCTGTTCCTTCTATAATCAAATGTCATTTCCAGTTGGAAGTAATTCTAAAGGCATACATAGATATAATTTGAAAAATTAAAATGTATCATGCAATAGATGTGTTTTGAGAATTTCAATGGGCAATTGCTTTGAGCTCAGAAAAGGCTGATCCTGTAATCATACATTTGCTAGAAGTTATGGCCCTTATGAGAATACCTGTACAAATTAAGAATGACAATGCTCCAGCATAAGTCTCAAGTAAATGAAACAGGTTTTTGTTTATTATAATATCAAGCATATTACAGGTATAGCAAAAAGTCTACAGGACAATATGTCAAAGAAAGATCAAATCAAATTCTAAAGGATGTGCTAACTAAACAGAACGGAGTAGCAAATACCCCCAGAAATAGACTACAAAATGCTGTATTACCTTTGATTTTTTTCAGTGCTAGTGAGAAAGGAACAACAGTTGTGGAAAGGCACTGGTAGAAAAAACTACTGAGGTAAATCAGCCTGTCTACTTCAAAGCTGTATTGAGCTCAGAATGGAAACCAGGATATGTACTGCATTGGGGAATGGGTTTTGCTTTTGTTTCCACAGGTAAATAAAATCTATGAATTTCATCAAAATTAATTGAAACTTTATTTAAACAGAAGAAATGTGATGAGCAATAATGGCTTACCCACTCATGTGATCATTCTTTACGTTGTAAAAAAAAAAAAAAAACACCTCACCAAGCAAGGGTCAGGGAGGGTTTTGTTTTTTGTCTTTACAAAAAACTAGAAATAACCATCTTTGAGAAGTCAAAAGACCTTGGACATCTAGATATCTAAAGCAGAAGAGGTGGCTATCCATAAAAATTTACAAGCAAGGGAGTACCAGACCTATTGATACCAATATACTCTTCAGGGTAAAAAAATCTCACTGCCTAACATCTATATCTCTTTATTTATAAAAAGAAAAGTTGAAGTCCTGGTTAAATTATAAATTAAATCTGGGCTTAGAGTTGGAGTGTGACTCTCTCCTTTTCTAAACCCAA
Source organism: Sigmodon hispidus (assembly GCA_004025045.1). Lineage (NCBI taxonomy): Eukaryota > Metazoa > Chordata > Mammalia > Rodentia > Cricetidae > Sigmodon > Sigmodon hispidus. Next base: position 76,132 of record PVIH01002268.1, read on the forward strand.
GCATGCTTGTTCAAAAAAATGCAAAATTTCTGTATCATATCAGAAGAGCCACCTGGAATGGGAAAGCAGAATAACTAAAATTAAGGGACTATTATATTACTGCTCCTCTTATACAAATGTTAATGTCAAAATTATAAGATTATATATAAAACTTTTTGTCATGACATTAGCATTTATATAGAATACTAAATAATTGTAGAAAAAGGCTTTATCTAGCTTACTGTACATTGTTTTGTGTCTGAGTCTCTTTATCAGTTTTCTTCAGTGATCCATGATAATGTCTAACTGCAACATTTGAAGTCTCCAAAAGGAAGATGGTGCTCTACAACAATTTCATATGAACAATGACAACAATATTTGGCTGATAAACACCAACCAGAAAGCATCTTTGGACTATAAACTTCTCAGGAAAATTTTAAGGTGGCTGAGATAAACCAGCTCCACATACTACTCTAGCCAGGACTTAAGACAAGTTTTGCACTTTTCCATTATGCAGAGACTGAACAGCAAAAGATACTGTTACTAATTTCAGGACTTGACAATTAACAAAAGCTTTTTTTCCCCCAGGATTTTCTTAAGATGCCATTGCTACCAGACAGTAGGAAATAAATTTAAGAACATGACATCTATGGTCTCAAGAGATGGGGTGGGTGGTTTTTGGTCTTTCAGTAGCTTATACATGATTGTCATTGTTTAGGGTGATTGATTGCAGACTGTTATTGGTTATGGTTAGGTAAAAAGTTGAACAAAGGAGATTAGATTAAGGCTTTCTGTTCAAAAAAAGAAAAAAAGGGATACATAACAGGTGTGACAAAATAAAAGGGTAAATAATTGAATTTTTTTCTGAGAAGAAGGGAATATAAATATGATAGGATATTAGAGTAGATTATTGAATCTACTTTTTAAAAAGCAATTACTAGCTTTAAATATTTCACATCAGATTGAATTTTTGTATATTGTATGCAGATTATGTATATTGATACAAAGTTGAGATTAATTTTACTACTGTACATATATTTCTACTCTTGTTCAAGGTATTGTTCTTTTACAATTCATCTATCAATGCAATACAAATTGCTAGTCCTTGAAAGTTATTATTATCAACTAATTAGAATATAAAGAAATTCAAGTTAGTACTTAGACATTACAATCAAGCTTATAGTCATATTAGATATTTATCTTTTCAAAGTAAAGCAGAGATCTATTTTAAATAGATCATCTTCAAACACTTCACTGATCACTATAGCATTTAAAATATTTAAGTAGCATAGGTTCTTTTTATTTTTATGACAGTGAGACCTGTCTGCTCTTGGCAGCACCAATCTCCTTCAGAGAAGATGATAGACATCGAAGAAACTCCATATGCAATTGACTTTATTTGTGGCAAAAGTTAGTCATTAGGCAAGAAAATACTCTTGCCTTGTCTGCTGACAGTATGATGTCCAAAACAGACAAGCAGGATACACAAGAAAGAACTGCTGAACTTTGCCAGGATAAGGTAGGATGGTCTTTAAGAATATTTCACCTCATAGACAAGTCTGTTAGATATGTTAGGCCTGTAGTTTGAAATAGATGCTCCAAAGCTGCAGAGGATGCTTGGGTAATTATCCAGCTATTTTATTTTTCATATTTTTTTGAAAGTGACCTTGCTTGTACTTCCTGTTTACTCAGTTAATAGTATTTGGGGGGGGTTCTGAGGGAGTTGAAGATGAGAAAGTTATAGTTTTCTAGTGACAGTTTTTAAAAAAAATCCTCACTAAGAGGTGTAAAGTGTTTAAGTATGAGACATCAAAAATACTTTTCAGTTAGTAATAGAAGGTAGATAGAAAGTGAATTAGCTTTCCTCATTTGGATTCATCAAATTAAGATAAATAATGAAATATTTTCTTTGAATTGTTAATGAACTGGATATTACTGATGTGGTTATTGCTTATATATATTGTAATATTGTGTATACAATGTATATAGTTTTTCTTACATAAGCTATAATCTTTTATTTTTAATGCAAAATGAGATATGTTGGTGATATATATTTTATAAAATTAGTAATATCAGGAGAGTCAACCATAGAACCAAGCCATGAAGGTCAGAGAGTGGTGACCCACAACTTTAATTCTAGATTTAGAAATGTGGAAAGAGCAAGTTATAATAGCTGGGCAGAGGAAGAGAAAAGAGAATTTTTAGTTTCCCAGACATTGCTGAACAAAGAGTAGCTGAAGTCAGAGGATTTTGTGGAGATAGACCTAGGGGGTTGGTGGGTGAGAATTGGCTGTGGTTTGTTTTCTGTCTCTGATATTCCAGCTTTTCCCCAATATCAGACAAAGGGCTTCATGGATTTTACCTCACAACCTTTGCTGTGTGACCTTCCTGCCCCTCCATTACTAAAGCCCTCACTTGCCCTGACCTTAGTCTATTTAGGTAAGAAAAGTTTCATTGTGGTAAATTATCATGGAACAGCAATTATGTACCTGTCTGTAGGCATACTGATGAGAATTCCACTCAACTTTGCCCTGTGGTTTCCAGTCCTTCCTGCCACCAGACTGAAGCACCTTGTCTCATCAGAAAACACACTTGGAAAAGTCATGCTGTTGCTTCTTTTGACTGTTCTTTCATTAAAAAATGAAACATAAATCTCTTCCTAGGCATGAAAGACTGTACCATCTGCATCCATGCACACACCTACCATCTTTCACCTGCCCTCATCATTGTTGTGGTAGGCTTCTTACACTTTCAAGTCCCTGACTAGAAGGAGTATTTTGTTTGAAAAGTGATTTTTCTTCCTCTATACCCCAGGAGACTCTTATCTTTCTCTAATGAGTCACTTAATTGACCTTTCATCCATCAAAATTTACTAAGTTCCCACCATGTTCTGTGCCCTCACCTGACTTTGTTTAAATCTCTGTCAATCACACTTACCAAAATAGTTTTCCACACTATCTTTTTACCCACTCATCACCATTCCTCACAGTCTATGGATGGCTAGTACCAGATAGTTTGTGTTAATCTCTGTCTATGTGTCAAGTTTGACTTCTGTATCTGAGTCCTACCTATCCTGTCAAGCCCAGTTCAATTCCATCCTCCTTGGCCCTTCTCAGGCCATTATTTCCAAAGCAGCCATGACTTCATGTCTGAATAGCCATAACACTTATCCTCTGCCTACCAGTATAGTTAGCACTTAACAACATGGTACCTTGAACACCCAGATGTTCCTGTTTTCTCCCATGCTGGCTTCAGTCTCCTCACAGAGCGTTAGTCTCACATTTTGGGTCATTCTTGGTGCTCTACAATTTTCTTTTTTCTAATCTGTAACTTTCTGTTCTAGAAAAAAAAGAGTATAATCACTCCAGAACAGGATAGGTCAAGTGTAGATGTCTTTCCTGAGAAGAAATTAGAAGGGGAAGTAGATGTGAGTTATATCAGAAAATACAAAGTCCAAAATAACATAGCCACAGATTTATTTTAAAATAAATAAATCATAGAAAAATAAAACAATATGCAGAGCTAAACATGCCACATGATCATCAAATACAGCCAAATAAAAACAGATGCGTGTACATTCACCATCCATACAGAAACAGAAAAGAAAAGGCACATAAGTAGATAATTTCCAACACATCAAACTCTTAATTTACATAACTGCTATAACATGGCTAATAGAAAGACTGAGAGAAAAATAATTAATATTGTAGTGGTCTCTAAGGGGCCTGGAGACTAGCTCGGCCTCAACCAGTACAAACTGATAGGTAGTACCTTAAAACATGTACTTCTGCATAAGCCAAACTGGGGTCTGCCTGGGGCCTTGAAGAGAGCAGAGTCTGGATACAACATTTTTAAACCAGGGAGAGGCTACCTTCCTGTAGCTACAAATACCAGCAAATCAAACCCTTTCTGCACCTGGGGGAGGGAGGGGCTGGAAAAAAGTATTTAAGCTCTTTCCCTCCATAATAAAATTGAATTTGCTTGTTTCAACTTGTTTCTCAAGGCTGTGCTATTAATTCCAGGCTATCCTGGTCCCTTCCCCAAGTGAGGCAAGACTCTGAGCATAGAAGCAACCCTGATTCCTGACCCCAAAACAGATGCACCCCAACATTTTTGGTGCCAACGATGTGGGGCCTTTGGCTCTGCTCGTTGCCTTATTCGGGTCATTTTTGCCATTGCTGCAACCTGTTTTGGCCTTTTCCTTTCACCTGCTGTTGTAGTCGCTCTTCCAGACGTGAGAGATTGACTGCCTCCTCTATCTTCTACTTGCTTCCCCTTTTTCTTAGCTAAGTGTAATGGTGAAGTTCACTCCCTCTCAGTGATAATCAGCAAGATAGCCCCGACTTTGACTTTATGGTTTGTTTACTATCTGCTTCAGTCTTTATCTTTTGAGGTTCAACATTCCTTTCAGCCAGTGTTTGTCTGTTTAAGTTATTAGAAATAAAGCCCCTGTTCAGGTTCTCTTGGTGTTTCCATATAAGGCTAGGCACTCAGGAATTGGAACCAGGTTCTGGCTTCTGAAATAAACAGGTCCCAACAGAGACACATTGTGAACCTAAAGATGGGTGAGCTGGAAAAATTCTGTTGTGAAGATTCAGTTTTGGCCCGATGGATCTCTCCTGGGAACATATGGAAGCCATATCTGTGAATAAAAATGCTTTCTCTAGCAAGAAAAAAGGCCAGTACCTTCCTCTTTTGCCCAGCCTGTGCCTCAGGAGGCTACCTCTCCTCTACCCTTGGCCCCACCTTCCTCACTCGAAGTCTAACCTAGCTCAGCCTGTCCCTACATTTTCAGAATTGGTTCATTCACTGTGGCCCCCCAGTGTCGGGCCCAGCTGTACCATGCTAGCCAGCCAGTTAGGGAATCGAATTGGTGGACAGGAGCATAAACGATACAATATTAACTAAAATGGAAATGCTCCATTTTCCACACTAGAAGTTTTCCCAATTCTAAGGGAAATGCTAACCACCTGAGTTTGGAAATTGTTAAAAAGTCCATCCATATTCCCATTAATTGTCTGTCAGACATTTGGGTGGAACAGTGGCGTATAATTGAACCCAAATTATCTATATTAAAAAGTTTAGCTGGTCATACTAAATCTTCTAGAAGCAGGCACAATCCTCCCAATTCTGTTATCCAAAAAAAGTCAGGCAAGTTTCATCTTTTACAAGACCTAAGGGCAGTAAAGTATCAGATGGAGAAGAGAAGATTACCACAATCACCTGGTCCTCCACATCCCAGTGTCATTCCTCTATTGTATTATATAGTGATATTAGACATTGAGAATTGCTTTTTTCAAATTCCCCTGGTACCTTGAGATAGAAGACATTTTGCCTTCATAGTATGGGAGCCTAATATGCATAAGCCCGCTAACAAGTACCAATGGACAGTGTTGCCACAAGGAATAAAAAATAGTCAAACTATTGTGCAAATGTATGTTGCACAAGCTCTGGTCAATGTCTCTAAAGACATCACCTTGGTACATTATATGGAATGGTCTATTACTGGCACATCCTGATTCACAACATGTTAAATTAATGCTTCAGAATTCGGCCTCATTAAGCTTGACAGTAGCTCCAGATAAGGTTCAGTTAGTGACCTTCTTTTCCTTTTTGGAATTTGTTATTGCCAGTGATATTCATCCTCTATCCTTTAAGCTAGATGTGAAAGATAAATATTCATTAACAGAACTACAGCAGTTATGTGGGACTGTAAATTGGCTTAAACCCTTTATGCCTATTCTAGAATAGGAGATGAGGAATTTGTTTTAACTCCTAGAGGGTTCCACATGTCCCTCCCAGAGACTAGAACTTACTCTAGAAATAAGGGAGGTATTTCAAAAGTTGCTTACCATATTACCCACCACCAGCTTGCAGTGTCATATGCCTGAACTTCCCCTGCTAGCAATTATACTCTGGACAGTTAAGGGATTTTTAGGGGTGCTTTGGCAATCTGGTCCCTTGCTGTATATTCCTCAGGCCCATTCTGACTTCCATAAAGTGACTTCCAGATTCAACCAATCATTCCAAATAGGATTGAAGGCATGAATGTTACCTCAAAAAACATGGAAGACAGACAGATAAATTTATTCTTTCTTTTCCATTAAGGAATACCCAGTCATTGTGGGCTGACTCATTTTCCTGCCAGGAAATGGTTTCTGAATTTACTGACACAATTGACAATCATTTGCCAAAAAGTAAGATTTTGTCTGAGCTCTCATGTCTTCCCATTTAGATTCCTATTCATTTAGTTTCTCCCCGAATCCTATTCCACTTGCAACCCAAGCTTTCTCAGATGCCAATAAAACAAATTGTCATTGTCATTCAAAGAAAAAGTAAAACAGATGAGATATTTATGACTCCAAATATTGATTTTGTACAACTGGGAGAATTGTTAGCTCTTTCTAAAGTCTTAGTGGAATGTCTAATTTCAATCTGTTAACATTCTTTCAGACAGTCAATATACAGTATAAGATGGTAAATCAACCTTTTCTAAAATAAAAGGTCCCCATAAGCCTATAGCCAAACCAAGCTTCTAATGCAAGATGTTTTAAACCAAAGAGCAGAACCATAGTACTTGTCTCAAAATAGATCCCATTCCAAATAACCAAGGATATTAGCTAAGGGAAATAAAATACTTGACACCATTATACTGACAGCTAGAGTTGATTTGCTAAAACAAGCTAGAGCATTGCACCAGCAGTTTCATTTATCCCCTCAAAATTTACATGAATTTCTCCCAGAGTTACCAATTTTTCAATCCAAACACTTATCCAGAACCTGTGTTACTTGTGCACTGCTGCCCCCCGACCTGCCCAGGGCCCCTACAGAGGGTGGTGGTTAACTCATGAGGTTTGGTACTTAATGCTATATGGAAGATGGATGTAACACTTCATTTAGTAATTTGAGGTATGTGCATGTAATGACTGACACTTCTTCTAAGTTCATGTTTGCACTAACATTGCCTGGAGAAAAGGCTTCCTATGTTATAAAGGCAATTAAATCAGCCATGCTCGTCATGGGAGTACCCTGGGCCATTAAAACTGATAATGGCCCAACTTATATGTCACAACTGCTTAGTGAATTCTTAGGCTCCTGGATGATATTTCACACAACTGGCATCACTTACAACTCACAGGGACAAGCCACTGTGGAGATATCTAATAGAATTCTTAAGGAGCTCTTGGCAAAGATGTTATTACCAGAAGCTAAGAGAGATTCTAACCTGGCTCTAGTGGAAGTTCTCTTTCACAATGATCTCCTCAGCTTTGATTATGCTGGATTGAGTCTAGCAAATAAGACTTGTCAGATGGAGAGATCCTATTTATCGCCAATGGCAGTTGCCTGCCCACTGCTAACTCAAGGATGATGGTACACTTTTCCCTCAGGATGCCACAACACCAATATGGGTACCCTCCAGAGATGTTCATCTAGCAACAAATAAAGAAACTCTGGCCTTAGAGGAAATCTCAGATGGGTGATGTGTTTTCTCTTTACTGTACTAATTACAGCTGCCATCATTATTGCAATACTGCTGGCAGTAAGAGGAACAATGGCTAGAGCAGTTTGATTACCTCAAAGTGCTGCCGCAGCGGAGACCTTAAATCAAATAGCAGCTCAGTATGCAGGGGCATCACATGCCCAAGAAGTCATTAATCAATATCTCTATCAGGCCATACATATATTACAACAGCAGATTGGTCTTATGGCTAAAGAATTAGCATTGGTGAGAGCTATGTAGTTATTAGCCTGTGATCCCAGATACCAGGCAATTTGTCTCACCTCCTATAGAGTCTCCAATATTTTATTAGTGAGAAACTGACATGCACAATATATAAGAAAGACCTAGTCAGATAAGTTCCTTAATTATTCCATCTTGCTTTGGGAGCAAATCCATCAATTAAATGTAATCAGAGTGCCAGCCATGGCCTTAGAAACTAATTTCCAAAATAGTTCCAAAAACATGGAACAATGTTATAAAGCTATTTGACCCCTTCTGGATCCTTACATTGGGTGGAATGATGTTTTAATTCTTCTATTGTTTTAGTGATCCTACAGCATATTTGCCAGCTAACAGCAGCCATCAAGATGACCCTTGAGGTTTTAATGGCTCTTAGACACCTAGAGCAAAGCCTTCCTAGAGAAGTAATGCATGAATGGTTTGCTGATATTCAAAAAGCTACTACTTAAGCCTGCCACTTAGACTGCTTTCCAGGTATGGTGCTATTTCAGGGCTGTTTTTTGTTTTGTTTTTTTTTCCAGAGATGAATAAGAGCTTGTTTAGTAAGCCAACCTAAGATAAGTGTAATCCAAAATGCTTAGCCCTTTAGAGGTAGGGTCAACAAGGTCAGGGCAAAGCACCCTGGCTCCCACTTAGCATATTCCTTAAGAAAAAAGAAGAAAGAGAAGGAGAAGGGGAAGAAGAAAAAGAAGAGGAAGAAGATGGAGGAGAAGAAGGAAGGAGAAAGAGAAGAAGAAAGAAGGAGAAGAAGAAGAAGAAGAAGAAGAAGAAGAAGAAGAAGAAGAAGAAGAAGAAGAAGAAGAAGAAGAAGAAAAGGGGGAATATGTAGTAGCTTCTAAGGGGCCTAGAGACCAGCCTATCCTCTTCCAGTTCAAGCTGGTGATAACCAATGCCTTAAATCCTGTGCTCCTCCCACTCCCTCCAGAGGAACACCTGACTCAGTCTTGATGTTAAGATGAGGAAAGAGGATCTGCATGGAGTGGATGCTGACCTAAGCCACACTAGGACCTTAGAACTTCCTGCCCTTGCTGGGAAGGAGATAAGAAGATGGGGAAAAGAGAGAGTGACTGGGACGGGTGGGAGTGGGGAAGGGAGTTTGAACAAGGGGATAAATGGATAAAAAAATATGACTTTATACATAATAAAAAAAACTGTTTAAAAAATATCCTGTGCTCCTAAGCACTTCTTCATAAGCCAACCTGGAGTTTGAGCCTGGGGCCTTGAAGATAACAGAGACTTGATATAACATTCCTAGACCAGGGAGCAACCACTACCCAAACCTGCAGATACCAGCAAATCAAAGCCCTTTCCCCTAGCTGAGGGGAGGGTCTGAAAAAAATATTTAAGGTCTTCCCTAGTATAATAAAATTGGACTTGCTTGCCCCAACTTGTTCCTTGAGGCCTCATCATTGCTTCTGCACCATTTTGACCCCACCCCAAAAGAGGAAAAGCAGGATCCTGAGCATAGAGGCAGCCCTGATTTCTGACCCCATACCAGGCCCCCCAACATAATTTCTGAGTAGTTCTGCCACTGAAGGGGCAGTTATGTTCCACATGCCCTCAGCTTCTGACACGAAGGCTGGTAGTTAACAAATTTACACCAATTTCTTCCATGTTCTGTTTCAATGGTAAAGAAAGCATTAAGCTGCTCAGACATCACACTTGGTATGTCCAACCACTGAAGTACAAATGTGTGATTTTATATAAAGAAACTTGAGTGCAATCTCAGAGACTTTTAAGAACATTGACCTTATGTAACATATTGTGCTATGACTTTAACATACACTCTTTCGGTGAGATGTAATTTCATTGCATTTAATGCCTTGATGGATACTCATCTCCAGACATACACAAGTACCTTCCATGGTGCTTCTACCCACACTGCTTGGATAAGGAATTTTGCCATAGATGTCTCTCATTGCTGCTAAATTGTTGGATATTCTAATACAAATGTTATCACCCCTTTAAACTGCAAGTTGGTATTAACAACATAAGCCTTTTTGCCCCACAGTATATACCTCACAATGCCCAGGGCTTAAACAAAGCAGACATGCTTAATTACTAACATATCATTTATCTGTGTGCTATCTCCATAATAAAACTCAGAGGCTGACACAAAGGATGTGGATAGAGTATTGGTCATGTGCTTCTATCCAGTTTTCTTAGGTGCACTGATGCTGTGAAATGACTGATGAAAGGGAGAGGCTTTTGTTGACTCCAAATTACTCATTAAATATTATATAATTGAATGTTATCATATTCAGCTGAGAAGGAATAGAGAGGCTCTGCCTAAAGAGTAATAAAAAAGATATTGTCATCAACATTTTTCTACAAAGATAATAAAAAATTCACTTGGGAAAGAGGCCTGCCTTTATCAGCAGTCTGGGAGGGAACATCATACCAAGCAAAGATCCATAAACCAACTCCTCTAGAGAAAACATACATCCAGAAAGTAAAATCTCAGAATTAATCAGCAAAATATAGATATATGGGGATATTAATCAAGATTTCTTCATGTTTAACTAAATTATCATATATTGTGTTGGTGTAAATGCAAACTATTGTCTCTGGAAAAGACTGTTGATTGTCAGCTTTTGGATAAGACTCTGGCCTCATACAGGACCACCCCCAGACATGACCTTCACTGGTCATGGCTGTTCCTTTTCACCTGACACTGGCCTTCCCTGCTCTATATTAAAGTCTAGCCCAGATAACCTTGGATCCTGCTCCCGGACTCTGTCCTCAGGACTTTGTCCCAATACATACCCTAGGTGCTGACGAGTGCCTGGTGGTGGCTAGCATTGGGTTTTATTCCTGCCCTAAGAACTAAAGAGTGCTTAGTGATGGCTACCATTGGTTTCAGATTTTGCCCTAATGCCTACCTAGGTGATAATGAGTATCTAGTGGTAGCTACTATTGGTTTTTATACCCATCCTAGTGGTGGCTAGCATTGTTCTCGACTTGTCCTAATGGCTACCCTAAGAACTGATGAGTTACTTAGTGGTAGCCAACATTGTTCCCCTGAGACTACTTTTTGGCTGGGTCACAACCCAGATTTAGCAGTGGAATCCCTCCTCTCTGGGCCTCAATAATGAAAAAATGAGCCAGCAAAGAATGTCTCTCCATCTTTATCTCTAGCATGAGTTCTGGAGACTCTCAAGCTTCTTAGTCTTTTTACCTTACCTAGACCAAGCTTATCCGTTATTTCACAAAGAAACAGCCTAAGTACCCCTTAGATAATAACTCAAAATAGCTGCCTAATGATTTGCTGGACCCTGATATTTTGAGAGAGGTAACTTTTGCAAACATATGGGCAGATGGAAAGAGTTTCCCTATCTTTTTTCTCATCTTAACTCTAAACCTTCTCTTCTAGCTTTCTGTTCTTCTACCCATCTGTTTCTAGCCACACAACCAGATTCTTCTCTGGAACCCCCTCCTTTCAAATCTCAATGCTCACCTGCAACTCTTTCAACTTATTCCTATTTAGGAACTCCAAACCTGGGGCTTACATTTACCCCACCAGTCACTCACTCTCTCCCTACTAGGGCTCCAAATCCAGTTCTCCCTCTATGGAAAGTAACTAGCAAAAATAAGATAGTAAAAGTTTATACCATGTTTCCTCTGTCAGAACTTTCTCAGGTGACAAAAAATTGGGCTCTTATAGTTCTAACCCTACTGTCTTTATAAAAATTTCTACTATATCATTCAATCCTATGATCTCACTTTTCACAATATATATATATATATATATATATATATATATATATATATACTATTCTGGCAAATAATCCCCTTCCTAAAGAGCAAAAGAGAGTTTGGGAATAGGCAAGAACTCATGCAGATGAGGTTCATCAGACAAATGTAGCATACTCCCCAGGAGCTGAGGCTGTACCAGATATAGACCCCCACTGGAATTACAATACACCAAGATGGATCTTAGCCAGAGATAATGTTGTGACCTGCTTACTGGCAGGTCTGTGTAGAGTTGCTCTAAAGCCTGTCAATTTTTAAAAATTGAAAGAGATAGTACAAGATAAACAAGAGAATCCATCCCAGGTTTTTAAATGCCTTACAAATGTGTTCTCACAGCATACTACCCTAGATCCTGAGAGCACTGAGCACATGACCCATTTTTTACCCAGAGCTACCCTTAGACATCAAAGCTAAGCTTAGATCTCTTGAGAAGGAACCACTGACTCCACAGTCTTAGTGCTGGCTTTTAGGGTGTATCACAGGAGAGATGAAAATACACACCAAAAAGATACCTCCTATTCACAAAAGCTATCTGACCAGCTCCTTTGCCTCCTCCCATGGCAAAAAGACATAGTTTTCCCAGTGTGTGCTTTAAGTGTAGCCAGTTTGACCACTGGTCTCACTCTTGCCTAGTCTCACAGAGGTTTCCCAGGCCTTGTCCTGGGTGGCATCAAGGGAAACACTTGTCTAAGTGACTGTTCCCAAGCCCCACATGGCAGGGGGACATTGCATACAGACCATTCCTTGTCTGATCTCCTAGGTCTGGCTGTGGACAGTTGATGATGACAAAGATTTCCTGACCTGACCACTGTCATCACAAAAACAAAGTCTCAGGTATTCATAACAGTATAAGGGAAGTCAATCTCCTTCTTCATGGACACTGGTGTCATATACATGGTCCTACAGGAGATTTAGGGCTCTACCTCTCTAGTATCTCCATTGTGGGAGTGGGAGGCAAACAATTCCAGCCTCATCAGAAACTGCCACTTAATTGCATTTTCATAGATATTCCTATCATCCAACCCAGGTTATGCCAACCTGCCCCATACCCCTAATGCAAAGAGATTTTTTTAGCTGAAGTGAAAGCTTTCTTTTTTTTTTTTTTTTTTAGCCATCACATTTGTCTGAGTCCAGACTCGCCACCAGCCACTAGCCATTACCTTACTTCTCCTGCTACCTGCTCAGCCTGTCAGAGCCAACCTGCCTCATACCCTCTTCCAGCCTCCCAGGTGAACCCCCAAGTGTGGGACACTGAGTATCCTTCTGTTGCTAGACACCTCCCCCTAAAATTTCCTGTCTCTGAGTTTTCCATGCCAGCCTGCTTCTCAGAGCCTAATTTGAGACACTTACCAGCAAAAAAAATGCTCAGAGGTATTTTGACTCACCCTTTCCCTCCCCCAAAACTAACCCTCCAACCACCACTTCTGGAAAATAGAAAAAAACCTAAAGCCATCTTACCATCAAAGCAGTTGACCACCACCCCCTGAGAACTAGAGAAAAGGAACCAAGAGCCATCTTTAGAGCCTATGACAAATATAACAGAGACTATTCCCCAACACTGTAAGACCAAAAAAAAAAAACACACAAAAACAAAAACCATTTTAATCTCAATAATGAATAAACAAAAAAATATAACATTTTAACCTTTTTCCATCCCAAGACCTAGAAGAGATTCGCAAACTTTATTGTTCAGCCACTAGCCACTAGAGTCCCTTAAAAGAAAAATAAAAACACACAAAACAAGGTTTATTTAAAATATAAGACAAAAACCTAACTTAAGGTTATATATATTTCAATTTCAAACCTTTCTTCTCTCCCTCTTTTTCCTCTTTTCTTAATCAGACTCCAGACCCCATAATAGCAGAGTACCCTCACTATATGTGTCATTTATAGTTTCTTTTTCATGCTTCAGAATATCAAAATTCATCATCCCATGTCTTAAACTCACCCAGACTGCAAGAAATGAGCAGCAAAACCCAGAAGACCGCCCATCAGAAGATACAGTTCTCATCTTCCAAAAAGACAAACTCCATCCTTAATACAGCTTGAAGCATCCTTAAGAGATCAGACAACCCTGTTTCAGTCCAATCCATATACCCTTCCCCTGTACACATGAACCCAGCTTTCCTTTTATAATAAGCATAAGGGTAAGATGTAAGGATTCCTGGCACATAGCAGCTATGTGATAAATGTGCTAGTCTGATAACCCAACTGCCACTGGGTGAGATAAGAATTACTGGAATGTAGCAGCCACCCAATATGGCACTGGCAGAACATGCCGAATGGTGGTCAGGCCCCTTAGACATGGCTAAGTAAATCTGTGCTCATCCTTCTCTTAAAAGGAGACTCCACATGAAAAGATGGTCTCTTTTCTGTTTCTCTTCCCTTGTACTTACCCCCCAACTTTACTGAATAAACTCTATTGTGGCACTGGTAGTGTGTCTATTCTCACATGTGAAACCAACAATTTTACCTCAATAGGATTTGCCAGACTGCATTGACTCAACCTGGGATTTCTTACCCTCTCTGAGGAATGGATGGGAGGATGGAGTAGAGGAAAGCTGAGGGAGAAATGGGAAGAGGGGAGGGAAGGAAGTAATGGGTATTTAAAACATTTTTAAATAAAAATATTTAATTAATTAAAAAAGAAAATGTTTAAAGTCAAATATTAAGTTATTAAATTTATAATTCTCACAATATGGCATATTCCAAGAAATTCTTCTATACCTAATATCTAAAAATATTAGATATAAAGCCTTAAACACACATTAGAAATGTAACTTAGATAGAAATGAAATAAAAGGACCTTACAGAAGTGAAATTCCCTTAAAAGCTAGCCCTAAAAAATTAATCATGCTTTAATATGTACAGTTACTAAAATGTTACATGTTGAGGACACTGATTTCTGGAAATTCAGATGTTTCTTATTAATGTGGAACAAGATCAACAGAAACTAACTTTGACATATATTATGACATATCTCTAATAGAGATATTCCAGTGGCCAAGATGAGTTTAATAAAAATAAATAAACCTTTAACCCACAAAGACACTTGATTATATTAAGGAGAAAATGCCCAGAGTGATACTCATTTGTATTAAGTATTATATGGTGTAGGAGAGTTAAGGGGTATGGAGACCAGAGGTTGGTTGACATTAGATGTACTCCTAAGTTGTTCTCCACCTTAATTTTTGAGATAGGTTCTCTCACTGGATGTAATCAGAATGTTTTAGATGCATGACTTTAAATATTAAAAACTTAACTATGACAAAATAGGTTTTATACCTAGTAGACAAGAAATTTAAAAAATTACAAGTAAATTTAATAGAAAGGTATGCCAGACATTAAAAATCTATAAACATCTATTCAAAATTATAGATGTTCAAGTGAAAATATGAAATGGCCTTCAACCTCATTAGTCATGAAGGCACTGTAAATGAGAAAAATACATGACACTGTTTCATCTGTAACCACGTTGACAATTCATACATATAGTGAATAAAAGATCATGTATGCTCAGTAAGATGAGTTATTTTTTAAAAAATACACACATTTACATAACCATGTGTATATAATTTATATATAGATTCCACATATAAGAGAAAACATGTACTATTGGTCTGGCTATTGGATTATACTTCACATAATGGTTTCTCTCCATTTTATTTATATCCAGTTTTATCAATTTTTCTGCAAATGTTATAATTTTATTTTTCTTTACTGCTGCATGAAATTCCTTTGAGTATATATATCACATATTTTTAAACTCCAAGCTGTTTTCACTTCCTGGCAAATGTGAACAGTGCAGTAATAAACACAGATGTGCAAATCTCTGTGGTGTTATGAATTCTCTGGGTATATACCCAAAAGTAGTGTAGTCAAGAAGAATTATTTATTAATATAGGTTTTTGTCTGAACAATTTGGCAACAGGTATCTGAACCTCTAATCAGAACTAGTAACCTAGAACTTGTGTTTGTAGAACTTTGTTCTAATTTGTTGATGTATGAAGGAACTGGTTTGAAAATTATTTATAAAAAATGGTCAGATATCTGAGTGTTAAAAGCATTAGATGCTCTTCCAAAGGGCCTGGGTTCTCTTCTAAGCACTCATATGGCAGCTCACAAATGTTTCTAACTTTAGTTCCATAGGATCTGATGCCCTTTCTTCTGATCTCTATGAATACTGCATGCACATGGTGCACAGACACCAGACACATAGGCAGACAAAGCACAAACATGCATAAAATAAATAAATAAGTAAATAAATTTAAAAAACTGTATATAACAACATAAAGTTAGAAACCATTTAAATCACCAATAATTTAGAACCAGAAAAATAAATTATTCAAATGTATATTTATACATACATATACAGACATTAAATGACTACATACAAAGCTAACTATGCAAAGGAAATGTGTTAATCATAATGTTAAAAGAGAAAAAAATAAACTGGACAACAAGTAGGCGTACTATGACTGTAGTTTGTGTATAACCAGAAAGGTGATAAAGAATATTCAATAAAATGCTGATACTAATTACCTCTAGATAGTTCATTTTAAAATAATTTTATAATATCTTTTGACTTGCCATTATTTTCTACACCATTTCTGTATAATGAATAATTTAAAAAGAAAAATATTTAAATAAAGTCCTTAAAATATAACATTATATTTAAACCAAATCTGATAGCATTGCTTTGAGGAACCTCATACTTTACTTGTGTGGAAAATCTGTCACTTTTCAATAGTAAGTCCTGAAGTCTCAAGGACTATGGAGTGTGAAGTCTAGCCCAAGAGCTTTAAACTACAATGGATAAAGAAAGTCACCAGTGAAATGGCTTCCAAATATTCTATGAAAATATGGTCATAGATTTAATATAAAAAATTGACAAAGCTATTAAAATAAAAACTTGCTGTCACTGAACTCTTAATAACTTATTCTTAATTTGTTATTTTTTTTCCTGATTTTCTTTTGATAGGTTTAAATATGAGCACTGTGCCTCAGTGAGGAACTCTGAAAGTTGTAAATTGTTTATCCACTGTGCTTCCACTCTGGGCATTTGACCTGTCCCCTGACAATACACAGTTAATAATGGAATGAGAGGAAAGGAGCCCAGGAGGCCAGGGAGATTAGTCACAGAACTCAGGGGTTTTCACCACTCATTTGTTGTTTGGAACTCAGCCTAGATCAACAATGACTAAGAATCATAACCTACACTTAATTCCCAGCAGTGCTACGATTCCTTTGCCTGGAGAAAAAATATTGAACTCAAAAGCTGCCTGCTAAGGTGGTACTTCTACAAGAGCCCTCAGTGCTTCAGAAATGACATCCCAACCATGACTTGCCCATTCTCTAAGCAACTATGCATATATGGAAACAAGAAACAAAGGAGTGAGAGGGTAGGGAGGCAGGAGACTTCCAGTATACATCCTGTCATCCATCTCCCAGCATTCCCTTTCATTAAACATAGTAAAGCATGTTGTAATTAAAAAGGAAACTTGATTAGTCCAAAGGTGACTCATGTCATTTTAAATTTGATTCACTACTGAGAAGTTCAAGCATTCTACCTTACCTAAAGAACAGCCTAACCCCCACCTCACCCCACCCATACACGCAGAGCTGTCCTCCAGTCAGCTCCTCCTTTCTCATATATTTTATATTGTCACAAAAAATATTTTCTTACTTGTGTTAAAAGTTGTATTAGAAAATAATGAACAATTACAAAGCAATTTGCTAACAAACACCCCTAGGGGTCTTTAATCATCCCTTATAGTTCTTCATAGTAAAGACCCAATAAGCTGTGTCTGACTCCTCCTGGCTTTCATTTGAAGACTAAATTTATGAGGCAAGATTTGTTCTTTCCTAGAGATACCACCACTTTGAATGACAAATGCTAAGTATGCATAGCAACAATCTCAAAATGTGACAAGTTGAAAAGATTGCTTGTAGGAATTTAAATTCATTAGGAGCAGCATCCCCTAACATGATGGATACAAAAACAGAAACCATCCTTATGCTTGCTATATACAAGAAACACACCTCAACTTTAAAGACAGACACAGGGTCAGAGTAAAGGGTTGGAAAAAGGCTTTCCAGTCAAATGGCCTTAAGAAACAAGCTGGTGTAGCCATTCTAATATCTAACAAAATAGATTTTAAACTAAAATTAATAAAAAGAGACCAGGAAGGTCACTACTTATTCATCTCAGAAAAATTCACCAAGCCAAATCTCAATCCTGAATATCTATGATTCTAAAACAAGGGTACCTACATATGTAAAAGAAACACTTCAAAAGCTTAACCTCATATCAAACCTGACACTCTAATAGTGGGAGACTTCAATACCCCACTTTTACCCTTGGATAGGTCATCCAGACAGAAACTCAACAGAGAAATAAGGAATGTTGCAGAAGTTATGACCCAAATGGACTTAATAGATATATACTGAACCCTCCACCCAAACAAAAAGGAACATACATATTTCTCAGTACCCCATGGAACATTCTCAAACATTGACCACATTCTCAAACATAAAACAAATATCAACAGGAACCAAAAATGTGTATAACTCCTTGTACAATGTCAGATCACCATGGTCTAAAGTTAGAGTTCAACAACATCAAGAATCAAAGAAAGCCTACCAACTCATGGGAACTAAACATCATTCAACTGAACCACCTCTGGATCAAGGAAGAAATTAAGAAAGAAATCAAAGACTTCCTAGAATTTAATGAAAATGAATCCATGACATACTAAACTTATGGGACACAATGAAAGCAGTCTTAAGGGGAAAATTCACAGCACTAGATGCCTACATGAAAAGACTAGAGAAATTCCACACAAGAGAACTATCAACACAGCTGAGGGTCCTAGAACAATTAGAAGCAAACTCACCCAGAAGGAGTAGACAGCAGGAAATAATCAATCTTAGAGCTGAAATCAATACAATTGAAATAAAAAGAACAATACAAAAAAAATCAATGAATCAAAGAGTTGGTTCTTTGAGAAAGTCAACAACATAGATAAACGCTTATCCAAACTAACCAAAAAGCAGAGAGAGGGTATCCAAATCAACAAAATCAGAAATGAAAAGGGGGACATAACAACTGACCCCCAGGAAATCCAGGGAATTATCAGGTCATACTTTGAAAATCTATATGCCATAAAATGGAGAACTGAGAAGAAATGGAAAGATTTCTAGTCAGGTACCATTTCCCCAAATTAAATCAAGATCAGATTAAAGACCTAAACTGTCCTATAACACCAAAAGAAATTGAAGCTGTCATTAAAAATCTCCCAAATAAAAAAAAAAAAAAACCCAGGCCCAGATGGTTTCAGTGCAGACTTCAACTAGATACTCAAAGAAGAGGTAATACTAATACTCCTCAAACTGTTCCATACAGTAGAACTGAAGGAATATTGTTAAATTCTTATGAGGCTATAATAACCTTGATACCCAAGCCACTCAAAGATGCAACAAAAAAAAGAGAATTACAAACCAATTTCCCTCATGAACATTAATGCAAAAATTCTCAACAAAATTCTGGCAAACTGAATCCAACAACATATGAAAAAAGATATTACCATGATCAAGTAAGCTTTATTCCAGAAATGTATGTATGGTTCAACATAAGGAAAACTGTAAATGTCATTCCTCATATAAATAAATTAAAGGAAGAAACCACATGATCATTTCCTTAGATACTGAAAAAGCCTTTGACAAAATCCAACACACCTTTATGATAAAAGTATTAGAGAGATCAGGAATACAGGGAAAATACCTAAATATAATAAAGGCAATTTAAAAGAAGCCGAAGGCCAACATCAAACTCAATGGTGAGAAACTCAAAGCAGTCACACTAAAATCAAAAACTAGACAAGGCTATCCTCTATTCCCTTATCTTTTCAATATAGTTCTCAAAGTTTTAGCTAGAACAATAAGAGAATGAAAGGAGATTAAGGGGATACAAATTGTAAAAGAAGTGAAACTATCTCTATTTACAGATGACATGATTGTATACATAAGTGACCCACAGAATTCTACCAGGGAATTTCTGTAGGTGATAAACACCTTCAGCAATGTAGCAGAATACAGGATTAACTCAAAGAAATCAGTTGCCTTCCTATACACTAAAGATAAAAGGGCTGAAAAAAAATAAGGGAAACATCACTTTTCATAATAGCTGCAAATAGCATTAAATACTTTGGTGTATGTATAACTAAAGAAGTATCAAATCTATTTGACAAAAATTTTAAATCTCTGAAGAAAAAAAATGAAAAGGATATAAGAAAATGTAAAGATCTCCCATGTTCCTGGACAGGTAGGATCAACATAGTGAAAATGGCAATCTTACCAAAAGTACTCTACAGATTCAATGCAATTCTCATAAAAATACCAACACAATATTTACAGACCTTGAAAGAACAATACTCATTTTTATTGGGAATAACAGGAAATCCAGAACTGACAAAACAATTTTGCTCAACAAAAGAACCTCAAGAGGCATCACCATCCCCAACTTCAAATTATACTATAGAGGCACAGTGATAAAAACAGCATAGTACTGGCATAAAAACAGACTTGTGGATCAATGGAATCAAATTGAAGACTCAGACATTAGCCCACACACCTATGAACCCTTGATCTTTGACAAAGAGGCCATATACATTCAATGGAAAAAGGATAGTATCTTCAACAAATGGTGTTGGCATAACTGGATGATGGTGTGTAGAAAAATAAAAATAGATCCCAACCTATAACCTTGCACAAAACTTAAATCCAAATGGATCAAAGATCATAAACCCAGCTACATTGAATTTGATAAAAAAGAAAGTGGGAAACACCCTCCTATGCATTGGCACTGGTGACCACTTCCTAAATATAACACCAGTAGCACAGACACTAAGAACATCAATCAATAAGTGAGACCTTCTGAAACTAAGAAGCTTCTGTAAGGCCAAGGACATAGTCAATAAGACAAATCAAAAGCCTACAGAATGGGAAAAGATTTTTACCAACCCTACAAGTGACAGAGGATTGATTTCTAAAATATATAGGGAACTAAAAAAACTAGAGCCCCAAACCCTTAAAAACCCAATTAAAAAATGGAATTCATAATTAAAAAGGGAATTCTCAGCAGAAGAATTACAAATTGCTGAAAGGCACATGAAAAAGTGCTCAACATCTTTAGCCATCAGAGAAATGCAAATCAAAACAACTTTCAGATACCGCCTTACACCTATCAGAATGGCCAAGATTAAAAACACAGATGACAGCCTAGGCTGGAGAGGTTGCAGAGCAAGGGGAACACTCCTCCATTGTTGGTGGGAGTGTAAATTTGTTCAACCACTTTGGAACGCAGTATGGCAGTTTCTCAGAAAACTGGGAATCAACCTCCCCAAGGATCCATTAATACCTCTTTTAGGCATATACCCTAAAGATGTACATTCGCACCCCAAATTCATTAGATCAACTATGTTCATAGCAGCATTATTCATAATAGCAAAAAGCTAGAAACACCCTAGATGCCCCTCAACTGAAGAATGGATTAACAAACTGTGGTAGACCAACACAATGGAGTACTAATCAGCAATAAGAAAAAATGGTGTCCTAACATTCTGTGGGCAAATGAATGGATTTGGAGAGTATCCTCCTGAGCAAGGTATCACAGTCCCAGAAAGGGAAGCAAGGGCTGTACTCACTCATTAGTGGACTTAAAAAAATAAATAAATAAAAAGAAAGAGATGTCATTGTACACAAAAACTCAAGGCTAGAACATAGATAAGTGACACAATGCCTTACTTCTATATTGATGGCCTCTGGCAGGGGTGTGGGTGAGGAAAGACTTGTTTTCTTTAAGGGTCTGGCCACAGGGAGTTTAATTATGCTTCAGTAAGCAAATGAGCAGTATGAATGAGTGCTTTTGTAAATGAGGAGATCTTAAGAGTGGGCATGATACTGAGAGGCCTGATGTTTGATGGGGTGCATGATGTAAAAACACCAAATAATAAATATATATATGAAAAAAGCTAAAAAAAGGAAAAAGAAATGCAATGATTAATATTAGAGTTTCACTGGCTTTGTAACTTTTAAAGGCTTTGTTTATTTTTTAATTATATGGAATTATATATGTATTTGTCTTAGTTTTTTAAGTCATAGTAGAATTCTGTAGGAAGTCCATATTTTCTTGTGTTTGTTTTTGTTATTGCTGTTTTTTATTTTTAGTATGGAGTGTTTTATTAGTAACTGAAGCAGGTTACAAAGTAAACATTTGTTAAAATCATTCATTGAATTTAGGTTTAATTTTGCTATCTAAAAACTCACCAATTTTTTAGAATCTTCAATTTATTGAAACAAATTTATAATTCATTTCCTTATGATTTTCTGGAATTTCATTCATATCTGTTATAATGTTTGTCTTTCAATTTCTAGTTTTATTGAAGTAGGTCTTTTCTTTTTTGTTTAACTTGGTTAAGAATTTGCCAATTGTGTTTAATCCTTAAAAAAATAAATTAATTAGTTTAAAAAGAGCAGCATCCCATAGTTCCCATGGCCCATAACTAACTCATTTATTTATGAATAAATAAGGTGAGATTAATAAGTGGGAGTCTAGGGCTGGGGGAAGAGGTTACTGAAAGAATGAATCCGTCAGCCATTTGGGTAAGTGCAACATTCAGAAGCAGTAGTTTCAACTACAATTTGATAATTTTCTAGAAGGAAACATTTTTGTGTGTGATTTATGAAATGCAGAAGTCTATAAAAGCACCACAGGAATAACATACAATGAAGAGGACCCTTGAAAATTCACTTGTGTCAAACCCCTTCTCAACAAACTCCTCAGCAAACATTGTATGACCAGAGAATAGGGAAAAGAGATGAACCCACTGATACTTAAGGAAAGATGTTCCCAGAATAAAGCCCACTCCACATCACCCCAGGTAATGGCTTCTATGTTTTTTCTCAGACTAGAGCTCAGACTTGAAATATGAAAATAAAATAACCTTAGAGTACCAGGTGCTCCTTAAAAATAAAATATTGGTGGGGGGGAATCTCTGGGGGTGGTTAATAGTCCGGAAAAAGCCTATAATGACAATTAAACCATCTCCAGGTTTCTAGAAGGAATTGCCACAGAAGGATTCAGTTAAAAATATAGTAGGTTCTACAGGATAACATAGTTACTTGGGGTAGCATAAATGTTTTGACCATTAGGAAGTTAAAAAATGAATTTTCAGTTACTAGTGAAATAAAGCTCCCTACTTGGGCTTCTTGAGGTACAAACCCTGTGCACACTGAGGAGCTGAGTGGCTGAGTACATCTTAGAAGTGTTCATACTATTGGGTTTGAGGGTCATACTAAATAAAAATTGTTCGAGGGGTCTAATGAATACTTTGAGTTTCTTTTTTCTCTGTGGCCAGAGTTGTTTTCAATCCATTCCTTTCCTCTCATGTTGTCTGGGAAAAAAGAAAAAGAAAAGAAACAAAAGAAAAACTCAAGCTTGACTTTTTTCCTCTCAAAAGACTCTTTCTTGACAACTCACAAGATTCTAACTGAGCTCTAATAACCTGAGGGATTTGTCATTCTTTTGATGAAAAACTATAAAATGCTGAAGACAGAAAACATTATCTAAAATATGGCAAAATCAGAAGTCAACCTTATTACATGCCAGTATCTCCTTCCAAGTCAGCCATGGATGAGCCATAGAATTAACAATGCTCAAGACCTGAGACATTTGACTTTTTCCATTGGAGAGTTAAGTTGGTTCAGGTATGTAACAGACCCTTACTATGATAACTGTCACTGGCCACCTGAATAGCACACAGAAGAGTCCCTGAACAGGCAAGTTCAGGGCCAGCTCAATTCTGAAAGCCCAGGCTCCCCAGTCACTGCTGTGGATATGCATGCACAGCTCTGGGTTCTGCCGCAAAGCATGGCCCTGATGAAAGACAGAATAGCTGAGAGTTCACCCGGAAGGGTTTGAGCTCTTACCAAGTAAAAGCCACAGCCTTGTAAGGGTGTCTCGTTTTCCGATTTCTAAGAACATTCTCTACTGATTGGCACCTGTTGACAATTTACAGACACTTCTCACTTCTGAAGTTTACTTCTATGTTCTTAACTTAAAAGCACATGTTAACATACCCAGCACTGTTCCCTCTCCCTCCCCTCTTCCAAGTCATCTCCTAACTTCCCTCTATCCCAGCCCCTTATCCCATTCCTCAGAGAAGGTAAAGATTTCCAGGGCGAGTCAATAATGTCTGGCATATCCAGTTGTGGTAGGACCAAGCCCTTCTCCCCAGTATTAAGGGTGATTGATAAAGGTGTTCCTCTGTAGGGAATGGGCTCCAAGAAGCCAGTTCATATAGTAAAAGTAAATCCTGGTCCCACTGCCAGAGGCCCGATAAACTGTCCACATCATTCAGCTGTCATCCACATTTAGAGGGCCTAGTTCAGTCCCATGCAGGTTCCCCAGCTGTAATTTCATAGTCAGCGAGCTCCCAATAGCTCTGCCAGCTGTCTCTATGGGTTTCCTCATGATCTTGACCCCTTTGCTCATGTAATTTCTCTTCCCTCTCTGGAGCTCCACCCAGCAAAGGACTCATTTTAAATCACAAGATGAAGTTCTTTAGGAGTTATCTGCTATAGATAAACTACAGGGAACCTCAGATTTTTGTGGCTTCTGCAGCAGGTCATATACCCCAAATGTATTGACTCTAGGTCATTATCCTCCTTTGTCTTGTAATAAAAAAAGTCAAAATTAGCATATAACAAGAAATTAACCCAAACCATTGCACATCATAGTAAACCTATCATTTTGTTATTACAGTAAGTCTTTGACTCCACACTAATTCTGTATACTGATGGCTTATGAATTTGGAGTATGTTGTAGGCAAATAACTTCTTACCAACAACTAATCAGTCTAGCCCAGTGATTTGCTTTTTAATTATGTATTTTATTTTTTAAGATTACAATATAATTACATCATTTCCCCCCTTCCCTTTCCTCTGGCCAGATCCCATATATTTCTTCTTGTGGTTTCAAATTCAGGACTTTTTTTTATTACTAATACACACACACACACACATATACCTACATGAAAACATACATACCACACATACTCAACCATATATACATACATGCAGCCACACATACATAATACATACATACCTAGACAACACATAATTCTAAACATACAAATTTAACTTGATCAGTTTGTATAATGTTACTTATATGATATTGTATAACCAATTGGTATGCT
Organism: Sigmodon hispidus; assembly: GCA_004025045.1. Lineage (NCBI taxonomy): Eukaryota > Metazoa > Chordata > Mammalia > Rodentia > Cricetidae > Sigmodon > Sigmodon hispidus. The sequence goes on from PVIH01002268.1 coordinate 100,861, forward strand.
CTGCTTTGGGAAAGAACACTTCTAGTCTCAGCCTTTCTTCATTGCTTGTAATTCTTTGTATAGGTTTGAGGCCTCCTTGGCTCCCCATATACTCATCCATCTCAACATTAGCATGTCTATTGTTATCCCTGTTCAGCTCATGTTTAAATAATCATGCTGGTGAGATTTTATGAACATAGCATCTACCAATCCTAATAGACATAATCCCATGCCAAAGTGTCTGATCCTCTGGTTCTTACAAGCATTCCAATCCTCTTCTTCGATGGTCCCTGAGCCTTATGTGCAGAAATTGTTTTGTAGGTTTGTCTGTTAGGGCTGGCCTCCACAGCTTTGCATTTTAATTAGTTGTTTTCTGTAGTGGTCTCTATCTATTGCAAAAGTTTCTTCTTTGATAGGAAGTGAGACATAAAATTACCTGTGGGTATAAAAACAAAAATTTAGAGTGTAATTAATGGTTGATGCTGATTTAGTAAAGTGGTTGTTGTAAGTTCTTCTCCAAGATCCATGATTTCACTAGTCCAATTGGAGAGCTCCTGTGACTGCCAATGTATTAGTGTGTCTAATGTGCCCTTAGGGCTATCATGCCATGAGGTTGGTTTTGTGGTTCACAAGCACCATAGCTAAGGAGGCTTGCTAGTCACTTTACTCCTCTGGAGGCTCTCATGGAACCTTCTAGTACTAGAAACTGCCATGAAAACTAGCCTTCCAGGAGGAGGCTTTTAGGTTATTTCTCTAGGCCCTGCATCTGAAGTGCATGCTGTCTTCATCAATAGGGCATTACCTTCCACCTCTGGGTGTTGTAAAAGATTTCTGACCCAGAAATTTGGGCCAGAGGTTCAACCTGCCCATGGAAGATTTTACCTCCCCCCACAAAAATGACTCAGATGCTTATATTAATTTCATCCTGTTTGACCTATGTCTCAGGCACATTGCTACCTAGCTCTTTCATCTTAATTCAACCCATTTCCATTAATCTACCTGGCCACGTGGCTGTGGCTGTGGCTCACCTGGGCCCCTTACATTTTTCTTCTTTGGCAGCTGGATGGAGACTATCTTAACTTCACCCTCCTCTACCTGTCTCTGGTTTCTAGCCTATTTTGATTCCTCCACCTACGTCTATAGCACCCGCCACAGGCCAAAACAGTTCCTTTATTTACAGCATACAGACGGAACATCCCCACCACATCTGGGAGCCAACCAAGGACAATGGCAATGGCCTGTAACAGTTGCAGGCTTTTGAACAATCATGACTAACAGCTCAAAAGAGCTTCTCATGTCTCATGTTGGGGTTTTTGTTAGATGGCCTTTGGCTCTTAGGAAGCATTGTCCATCCAGATAGGGAAACTTCATTTAAAGTATATTGTGTATTTATACAGAGAATTCTGTATGTTATAGGGCTATTTTTAGATAGTATTATAATTTCGTATGATTTTTAAAGACATTTTTACTGTTATTTTACCCTCCTGTCTTGGTCTGTATCTCCTTTCCTCTCCCTAATTAGAGCCCTCTCTCACTATTTTTGGACCAGTGCATTGTTTTTTATTGTCTTTTTAGCTGTGTTGTTCAGACTTTCAACCCTAAACACAAAATGTTCTCTTCAAAGAGAAAAATAACTGTTTTTAAGTCCAGTTTATATTTTTCAATTAAAATGAATATATTCAATTCCCACTTAACAGAGATTGCCTAGTGTGATAAACAAAAGTCTTCATGACCCATCCCTGATTTATTTCTCCAGTCTTAATTCTCTGTTTTTTCCTAAATACCTTGATTCAGTTTGTGATAATCCATATGTGGTTTCCCCGAAGGCTCTCTGTGTCTGTGCAAAGCCATTTCCCCCATTGACATGGCTAACTCTCCATTCAGAGCTGAAGCAAGTAGCCCAGGGAAGCCCTGTGCTAGTGACTATGTCTGCCACATGGCATGAAGTTAGGACTAACTGCTTAGATAGATGACTAAGCCTTCAGAATACAGTATTTTCACAATGTTCAATCCAATTCTATCTGTAAAAGAGCTGAAGATTCAGAAGAAATTCCTTAAAAATAAATATGGAAATGCTAATAGAGAGGACTTCCATCCCAATACAAACAAATGATGGTGTTGAGGTGATGGATATGTCCATCCTCCTGAATAAGCATCATACACCATATGCCTACACTGAAATATCACATGGAACCCATAAGTGTGCCTAATATTAATTAGAACTTTTAAACAATTAAATAACACACCACAAACATAAGTTATTGATAATTTTATATACTTAAATTTTATTTTCTATTTATAAAGCTCAATTACAACATTCCTTATATATTTAATAATCTCAAATAAAATGTATTAGTAGTTAGCTACCTTATAATCACCTAATTAAATCTAATTGCCCAGTAAAACATTAATATATATGTATAGTAGTAAAATTAATAATTTTGTCTACATTACCACCCAAAATTATTTGGCTATTAGGTTTTATTTTCCACAGAATTTATTGACTTAATGGACTACATAAAGACCAGACAGTAACAAGCTTTATAGTGATTTTGCAATTTAGGAACACTTTATTAATCAATTTCAAATATATAACCATTAGGATTCTCCTATAAATATTATTTTCTCAAATTGAGTGCTAGTCCAATTTAATGCATCATATAAACATATAATATTCAAATACAAGTTCACTATGATTTGCAAAGAATTTCAGGGTTTAACCACATCTTAAACATTTTATGTGTTTTCAAATTTTATCATTTTTCAAATAAATTAGAGCTTCAAAATAAAAAGACATTTAGAAATGTTCAGTTTCAGAAGTGTAACTAGAAAGCTAAAACATAAGCAAAATGGATTTGTAAAAGGAAGTGGACGAGCATTTGTTGCTAACTATTTTTGACAAGGAGACAGGAGAGAGGAAACAGTTTTCACAACAGTATTCTCCATGGTGTATGTTCTGAGATTTTTCAGCTAAAGCCACAGCTTCCAACACAAATATGGCCATTAAGCTATTCATCCAACACATTCCTTTTAACAATTATTTTCCATGACAGTCACGACATAGAATCAAGCCCTTCTTAGGGGAAACTGAACAGTCAGATGGAATGAATGGGACAGTAGTTTATCATTACAATCAATGGATAAGCTGTATTTCTTGATTTACCTCGATGATATGTCCCTTTATATTGTTTTACAAACTGTTTCCAAGGCCTAGATAATTATTATATCTCTGGAGCTTTAGGGACTGTCCTGGAATTTGTTCTGTAGACCAGACTGGACTCGAACTCACGAGATCACCTACCTCTGCTTTCCAAGTGCTGAGATTAAAGGCATGTGCCACCACTGCCTGTCTATATCAAATTTGTATTATATATAGGGTAAAAAGGGCCAACTTAAAAACACCCTGCCCCTAATTAGACTGAAGACCTGGGCAAAGGAAAAACACCCTTACTCTGACTTGAATTCAGGACCAGAGCTGGAAATCCCACCAATCTCTGAGCATGTCTCAGAAACAGGCTACAAAAATCCACCACCAATCCCAAGACACCCTTATAAACTGCCCCCAAGAAAACCTTTAAAAACTATGTACCCTGTTCAGTTTGAATTCTTCCTCCCCAATAAATCTCTTCTTGAGTAGGTTTGTTGTCTTGTCTAACATTTTGACTATAGTGGAAGCAATAACAACTTTCTCCAGAGCTAAGCAGAGAGTTATACTTGCATTAGAGAACCCTTTCCCTGGAGCAGAGCTGTAAATTCCTATGCTTGCAGTGACTTTGTGGTATCTCTAGATGCCTGGCTGTCAGGATACCTTTCCATCCGAGTTGCAATGCTTACATTATGTTTCTCAAAAGATATTAGACAGTATTTTAGATCTAATTATATTTGAAGAAATTAATGTGATTAACACTTAAACTATCAACTTCTTGATCTTCTATTTCCCACTCTCAGCCCTTATTCATTTTCTTCTAGGTTTCCTCCAATTTCTCTGTCAGCTAATTATACCAGCATCCAGCTGGGCTCCTCAGAAAACAAGCTGAGAATCACCTGCACTTTCTTCTTCCTTACCATAGCCATGTCTTCAATATCTTTCCTTAACACCTGACCTTAGCTCTATAATGTTCAATATTGTCCCTATACAAAAACATCAAACTGCTTTCCAGATACCTGAAAAGTTACACCTCCCTCAAAAATTCATTCAGTAATCCTTTTGAGGTAGGCAAGCATAGGAAATAATTTAGGAACCTAGAAGTTAACAGCCATAAAACTTCTCCAAAGATGATTTATTCCATCCAAACTACTCTGGGTAGCTATGAATAAACAGAAATCCAACTGTCTACTTACTATTTCCTCTGCTGTTACTGAAGGAAATCTCCATCACTCTTATGCCTTTAACACCTATCTTCAGATTCAAAACCTTTTCCTTTACTCCTGTGAGTTCCACATCAAGATATCACTGAACAACTGTAATACACTCTATATACTGTATACATGTAGTCTTTATATGTCACTTAACTGACTTTTTTGACTGTCTCCTGGGGAACAGGGCTTCAAAAAGGAAAAAAAGAAAACTCACTCTCATATAATAAAACACTGTCTTGTCTTCCATAATGAGTGAATGTCTCTCCATTCCACAACTACTGCTCTATTCTTCTCTCATCCGCAACCTTTCTAACCATTGTTTGGATGGCTGGCTCACAGCTGGCTCCTCTTATGAGCTAATACAATACCTTATTTTGTTCTATATCTTTGGTCCTTCCTTCTTATATAACTCCTGATCAGTGTTGCTTCTTCGAAAACTAAACAAATTCAGCCTCAAAACATCACAAAAATATTATTTACAGGAGTCTGGGTTAAGATGAAAGCTAACTTAAAACTTGCTTACAGGACTCAAACAGCTTCCGGCAGGTACATTCCCTCTGTCTTCCCTTTGGAACAAACAAGCTCTACAAAGTTCTCAGCATTACTAATAATATCCCATAGTTCAATCTTTACCAATCAGGCTAGTCTTGGCCATAACATCACTCCTCATTATCAATGTTCTATATTATCTTCCTTTCTTACCACTATGACAAAAATCCCTAATCTAGTCAAATAAAAGAAACAAGCATTTATTTTGGTTCAAACTGCGAGTCAAGGTTACAATCCATCTTGGTAAGGAAAGCCTGTCAGAGGGATGTGAAGTGGTCAAGGTTACAGTCCATCTAGGCAAGGAAAGCCTGTCAGAGGGGTGTGAAGTGGTCAAGGTTACAGTTTATTATGGCAAGAAAAGCCCGTCCGAGGAGTTTAAGGCAGTTGCTCACACAGTGCTCCCAGTCAGAAAACAGAGACAAATGATTGTTGAGGACTTAGTCTACTTTCTAATTTTTATTAGGTTCAGGTCTAGGGGGTAGTGCTACCCACATTCAAAGTGGGTCTTTCCTCTTTAGTTAAACGTTTCTGAAAGCATTTTCAGAGATTTCTCACTAAAGAAGCATACATTCAGAGGTGTGTATCCATGGAAATTCCAAATTCTATTTGTTGTGGATTAATCTTTTTTGTATACTGTAAAGATTTGCCACTTTGATTTGGTTTAATAAAAAGCTGAATGACCAATAAATAGCTGGTCAGGATTTGGGGGACAGAGAAGATGCTGGGAGGAAGAAAGGAGGAGTCACCAGACAGAGAGGAAGCAGTGTGGGCAGTACAGAGTAAAGGTAATAAAGCCATGAGACAAAAAGCAAACTGATAAAATAGGTTAATTTAACTTAGACCTAGTTAGGTACAAGCCTAAGGTATGAACCAAGCTTTCATAATTAATAAGTAGTCTGTGTGTGATTGTTTGGAAACTAGCTGAGGCAGAACATAAAATTCCACCTACACCTATCAGGTTGATAATCAAGGTTAGATATCTCTTAGGAAAAACTAAAGAGCAGAACTCACTCATTGTATCATTGTTAGTATCTCTTGTTTTTACTCTTTCTAACAGTACAGGCATAGAGGGTTATCTTATCAATCTTATTTCACACCCTAAGGACTGTCCTTAGAATCCATAAACCAAGTGACTGTGCTAACCCAGGAGCTTCCAAAAATACAGGAACAGTTAAATTCACTCATGGTGAGTCTACTTTAAAACTACTAAGTCCTGCTATTTACTGGTTACGGCTGATTGTATTATACTGTATTATACAGAATACTGTTATTGTGTGAACAAATCTGAACAAGTTATAAAAATTGCTCAAATACACTGAAGATTCAAGGAAACAAAAAATAAAAGGAGGTTTAGCTGAAATAATTTTAAAACAAGTGTTTGATCATGACTGCCCTGACTCCTTGCTTTCTGGAACCATTCATAGCCACTTATCTGACTCTTGTATTTGGTTTCTACATTTTTAAACTATTGTCAATTTTATATATTCTAGTATCAACAGTACCAACTCCAAATGATGCCTATGCAAGGCTTTCAGTCCTTCCAGACCAGACAATACAGACCTCCCATCCAAACTGCCCTTAACTGTGGTTCTCCCCATTGAATATTATAGAGTTCCCACCACCCTAACAAACTGGTAAGGCCCACACTTTGCCTCTTCTGAAAAACTGCTATTGTTAAACCCACCAGTTGAGAATAAGACCTCTACCACAGTTTAAAGTCAAATTTGAAGCAAGCTTTAATTAAATTCTGGCCAGGTGGATGAGCTCTGACCAGGTTTGTACCCGAGTTCCTGAGAAATGGACTTGAGTCACAGATTGCAGAGGCTTAAGAAAACCAAACCCACAGTTTATATTTCCCATCAGGTCCAATCGGGCAAGCACACATCCTGAGCTATTTCCTGCCTATATACCTCCCAACTACATCCAATGAGGGGCATGGGTACATCATGATGTATTTCCTGCCTGTGAACCTCCAGGCCACATGTGATCAAGCACATCTGATGCAGATGGGTCAAACTTGTTTAGGAGAATTAAAACACAGGGCTTGACATCTCCCATAAACAATAGCCTCCAACATTTCAGGAACTTTCTGTCCTCATGCAAGGGGCTTGCAGACCAGAAGCACTTTGGTTTCTTGAATCTCTTAGGCACTGGCTCTCACACCACTAAAAAAGAAACCTCCACAAGATTGAAATTCTTGTTGTAAAGAATATGCCATTGGACTGAGAAACTAGAAAAATTCCTATCAGGAAATTTCCACATATAATCCTGATCAGATTCTTCTGCCAAGAATCAAGTATCAGCAAGCCAGTATTGCTGCCCCTTGTGGTGAGAATTGCCTGCTCTGAATTCTGTCCAAAGGAGGATGAGTCCCAAATGAAAGCCACCATAGCCCATTGTTTTGAGAAGGGAGTTTCTTCTGTTATTGCCTACAACTGATAATCTTTTGTACTTGGTCCAGTAGTGTTTACCTTTCTACAAAGGATGAAAGGGGAAGAGAAAGAGAAAAGTGGGGCAATAAGAAGGAAGGAGATGAAAAGAGAAGGTGAGCACAGATGAGACAGGACAGGGGAAAATAAACATATTTATTCCTCAACTTCAAGCCTCCACAAGCACACTCACACATATGTATCCACACACATAAGAATATGTACAAATGTACACAACAGAGTGGAGGAGAAGAAACATTTTTAAAATTCCAGAAGTTGTATGTCCAAGGTCAAGGAACTATGTCTAGTGAAAACATTTTCTGCAGTCTCAAGGATTGAGGGTACTATGAGATAGAACTTAACTTGTATTTATAACAGACCTATTGACTTACTTATTAATGACTTAACTGGTTCAGGAAGTGGAGTCTTCATGACTCATTTTTTTTTACAGTAGCAATTAAATTCCAAACTGAACTTTAGTAGCGCATCTAAAAGATAGTAAATCTAACAGTGTTTATCTGGGTATGATCAATCAAATCATGAGTCATTTTATATCACAAATAATTTTAATATAGCCTGAATATTCAATAAGAAGGTGAGGATGAAGATGATAATATAAGGTGTCTTTACTACTTACTTCACAAATATTGTCTAGTAGCTACCATGTAGCCAAATTATTCTTTTGTTCAGATATACAAAAGGAAGATTTTTAATTTCATCTCTCAAACTGATAAAACCATAGATATTAGTGTGAACTTGGCCCAGTGTTCAAAGGGCTTTCAGAAAGTAGAAACTAGAAAGAACATAGAAACTAAGCACAGAAAAGCAGATTATTGTGCAAAAACAATGTAAAAGATGGTTGCTGGGGAAGATAGACAGACCAAGTGAATTCTTTGTCCAAAGGGAGTTGAAGCTGAGATGAAGAGTCAAGGTAAGAAGCAATGGGGCAGAGAGGAAAACAGATCAAAGAATTCAGAGTAAGGAGACAGAAAAACAATGATGAAGCAAAAAGCACTCTCCATAAAGCTTCCCAGAGTGTATTCTCACCTTGGGCTGCTAGCAGGATGAAAAGAGGACTTGCCTTTATGGGAATGATGAGAGAGATAATATCCACCTCATTCCACAGGCATGAAGGTTAGCACCATGCAATGTTTCTATAAAGGCTAGAACCACCCACCAGTCAATGCTCAATAGCTGTTGGATAGGTAGATGATGCTAATGAAGTCTAGCTTTGCCAAATAGACAAGGAAGGCTGAAAATGAAAATGGAGGACAGAGGAGGATAGCACACACCTGTTATTCCAGAACTCAGAAGGTGGCAGAAATGGCCAGCCAGGGTGCTACAGAGTAAGCACATATCTCAAAATAAATAAATTTGAAATGAGATAGGCGGGAAGGAAGGGGAGGGAAGGCAAAGGAAAGACCTTCCTCCTAGCCTTTGGCTCTGCCACTAATAAGTGTGAATTTCAACAATTCCTCTTATCTGTAAGCCTCCCAAGGGATGTGTACAAGTAGATCTTTATTTTCTTGTCTTTTCTTTTTACTATAAAGTGAATTCATCTGTTTTTAATGCCTCGTGAGTCGTTTCTGAGCCTGTCATTTTTTTCAAATGAATTGAACAAATTCAATACTGTTTTATAATTCTTGACCCTCTAAAAAATTAAGTGTAAAAAAATGTGGTGGGACTGTTCTATGTAAATAAAGGAGCTGTTTTGGCCTATGTGGAGCACTGTAGAAGTGGGTGGAGGATCAGAGGAGAGACAGGTAGAAGGAGGGCAGAGTTAGTCAGTTTCCATCCAATCCTAGAAGAAGAGCTATGTAAGGAATCCAAGCCACGGGCCAGGACACATGGCAGGTAGATTACTAGAAATGGGTTGAATTAAGATGAGCTAGCTAGCATTGTGCCTGAGACATGGACCAAACAGTATGAAATTAATATAAGCGTCTGATTCATTTCTTTGAAGGAAAAGCTACCACAGGCAAAGTTCAAACCTCTAAACCAAATGGGCCCCAGAAATCACTATACAACAAAAAAGCATCTGCTTGAATAAAGATTTTAAAGAGAGAGATTGAAATTCAAGCAACATCTATGCACCTCTTACCCTAAATGAATGAATCATCACTAAAAGTCAGTGGTGCCATTTCTTAGATTTTGTCTGTTAGCACTATAATATACATTCTAAATGGAAAGTATTTTATTTGGTCTTTCCACATTCTGCAATGAGAAAGAAGTTAATACTACTTTATTAAAATAATTTGTGTTTTAAATCCCTTACAGGGGAGATAGAAAATAATAATGTCCATTTTATTTTAGGCTTTAGTGTCAGGAATTGCATTGATAGTTGTTATGATATACTCTGGGGGAAAATAATAAATTATTCTTACTGATGCTATTACACATTTTTCACAATTAGAGATGTCAACAATATAGTCTTTATTATTTTGTTTGGATCATTATTTCCTAAAAAATAGTTTAAATATTTCCAAACTGACTTTAAAACCTGATTTAATTATAATCAAGATAAAATTTAGTAGTCACTAAAGGACAGCTGACAAAATCTCATAAAAATGAAAGAAATTTCAGTCTTTACAAAAATGTTAATATTGCTGTGTGTCTGTATAAGGCATGCATGGAACTGCCCTCATGTGGAGGTCAGAGATGACTCAGTGTAGTCAGCTCTCTCCTCCCACTTCTGTGTGACTTCTGGAGGTGGAGCTCTGGTCATGAGACTTACATAGCAAGCTCTTCATCAATGGGCCAGCTCATCAGCACCCCATAAGTTATTTAGATGGCTTTATTTTGATGTTGCAAAGTAGAACATTGAAAGTTCCAAAAATAAACATATTACTTTGAAAAGGTTCCAAACTGGCAAAAATGGAATAGCATTGATCTAATTCTATAAATTGCATACTGAGAGGAAATTAGTCATTTAAGAAGATTTTTATTTGTAATTTCATGCTCACTAACAGCAATCATCTTGAAACCCCATCAACATGGAGAAGGGGAATTGTATCTGCAAACACAATAAAGCTTCCTTCCCATCAGCATCCTCTGAGGTCACCTCCCATGATCTGAGAACTTGTTAGAAAGCAGCTTTCTGCAAAGCTTTACATCATACATTTGTATCTCTCCAAGGAAATTCTAATTACTGGTTCCAATCATTTGTGATTGATTTGACTTTTATTTGTCCAAGATATTCTTTGCTCTATGATGAAATCAAGCTTCTAATAAAATTCAAAATATTCCAGAACAATTTACTAGCTCCAGATGACTGGAAGCTTTCTGATGTCCATCTGGTGTTCAGGAAGAGAGCTTCACAGAATAGATTCTGAACAATGATACATCTGGCAATCACTAAAACAAAGGACTCAACAATGACATACTTGAAGTCAATTAATCTTGCATAAATTCAAACTTGTCAATTTTCTCTGGGGTCTAAGCTTCAATACAACTGTCATAGGTTTTAGTGAGTTCATCTTCTAACACATGAGTTCATGTTCAGAGGGCATTCTGAAAATCAACCACATAAACGTACACTATCTTCAATGGACACATTTATAATTATTGGCAAGCCAAGCATAGTGGCATTACATTGTAATTCTGGAGGTGAAGGCAGTGGGATCAAGAATTCAGGCCATCCTTTGCTGCAAAGCAAGTTCTTGGCAAGCCTGAGATACATGAGACCATGTTTCCAAACTATGTTATATAAATAAACACAATATGTTTATATTATGTAATGTGTGTGTGTGTGTGTGTGTGTGTGTGTGTGTGTGTGTAAGAGAGAGAGAGAGAGAGAGAGAGAGAGAGAGAGAGAGAGAGAGAGAGACCTATACCTATGTAGCTCTGGTGGGCCTATAGATCAGAACCTCTCCTTCTCAGCCTTCTGAGTGCTGGAATTACAGGACTGTGTTGCCACTTTTCTATGTCCCTCTTTAGTCTTTAGGGTTTAGGGTTATTTTTTTTCTCTTAAGCAACTACATAAACTATCCACAAATCCGGCTCTACACAAAGCCCTAGAGGGAAAACTCCAACCTAAGGAAACCAGATACACCCATGTAACCACAAACAATTGATAAGCCCACAGAAGAAGCATCCCCCCAAAAAGGAAATAAAAGCTACCACTAAAAAATATCGATCATTGGTCATTAATGTTCTTTAATATCAATGAACTCAATTCACATATGAAAAGACACAGCCTAGCAGAATGGATACAAAAACAGAAACCATCCTGCTTCTGCAGACAAGAAACACACCTCAACTTCAAAGATAGACATGGTTTCAGAGTAAAGGGTTGGAAAAATAATTTCTAATTAAATGGCCCTAGGAAACAAGCTGGTGTAACCATTCTAATATCTAACAAAATAGATTCTAAATGAAAATCAATAAAAAGAGACCAGCACAGAAACTACATATTCATCTCAGAAAAAGCCCACTAAGATGAAATTTCAAAACCTGAATATCTATGCCCCTAACAGAAGGGTACCTACATATGTAAAAGAAACACTACTAAAGCTTAAACTTCATATCAAACCCAGGTCCAGACGGTTTCAGTGCAGAATTCTACCAGATATTCAAAGAAGAACTAATACCAATACTCCTCAAACTGTTGCATAAAATAGAAAATGAAGAAATATTGCCAAACTCTTTTTTTGAGGCCACAAAAACCCTAACACCCAAGAGGCTCAAAATCAAAAAAAAACAGAGAATTACAGACCAATTTCTCTCATGAATATTGATGCAAAAATTCTCAACAAAATTCTGGCAAACCAAATACAACAACATATAAAAAAAAAAGGTATCCACCACAATCAAGTTGGATTCATCCCAGAAATGCAGGGATGATTCAACATATGGAAACCTGTAAATGTCATCTATCATATAAACAAATTGAAGGAACAACAACAACAACAAAAAAAAAACACATGATCATCTCCTTAGATGCTGAAAGAGCCTTTGACAAAATCTAACACTCCTTTGTGATAAAAGTTATGGAGATATCAGGAATACAGAGAAAATACCTAAATATAATAAAGGTGATTTAAAAGAAGCCAATGGCCAACATCAAACTAAATGGCGAAAAACTCAAAGCAGTCCCACTAAAGTCAGAAATTAGACAAGGCTGTCCTCTATTCCCTTATCTATTAAATATAGTTCTCAAAGTTTTAGCTTAAGCAATAAGAGAACAAAAGGAGATTAAAGGAATACAAGTTGGAAAAGAAGAAGTCAAACTATCTCTATTTGCAGATGATATGATTGTACACATAGATAACCTGCAAAATTCTACCAGGGAACTTCTACAGCTCATAAACACCTTCAGCAATGTAGAAGAATACAAGATTAACTCAAAGAAATCAGTAGCCCTCCTATACACTAAAGAAAAAAGGGCTGAAAGAGAAATAAGGAAAACATCACCTTTTATAATAGCTGCAAATAGTATTAAATACCTTGGAGCAACTATAACCAAAGAAGTAACAGATCTGTTTGACAAAAACTTTAAATCACTGAAGAAAAAAATTGAAAAAGATATTAGAAAATGGAAAGATCTCCCATGTTCCTGAACAGGCAGGATCAACATAGTAAAAATGACAACCTTACCAAAAGCAATCTACAGATTCAATGCAAGTCCTATCAAAATCCCAACATAATTTTTTACCAACCTTGAAAGAACAATACTCAACTTCATTTGGAATAACAGGAAAGCCAAAATTGCCAAGAAAAATTTGCTCAACAAAAAAACTTCAGGAGGAATCACCATCCCCAGCTTCACGTTATACTATAGAGCTACAGTAATAAAAACAACTTGGTACTGGCATAAAAACAGACTTGTGGATCAATGGAAGTGAATTGAAGACCCTGACATTAACCCACACACCTATGAACACCTGATTTTTAACAAAGAGGCCAAAAATATTTTTAAAAAAGATAGTGTCTTCAACAAATGATATTGGCATAACTGGATGGCAATGTATAGAAAAATGTGAATAGATCTAAGCCTATCACCCTGCACAAAATTCAAATCCAAGTGGATCAAAGACCTCAACATAAACCCAGCCACACTGAACTTGATAGAAAAGAAAGTGGCAAATACCCTCTAATGCACTGGCACAGATGACCACTTCCTAAAAATAACTCCAGTAGCACAGACACTAAGAACAACAATCAATAAGTGGGACCTCCTGAAACTGAGAAGCTTCTGTAAGGCCAAGGACATAGTCAATAAGATAAAATGACAGCCTACTGAATGGGAAAAAATTTTTACCAACCCTACAATTGCCAGAGGACTGATCTCTAAAATATATAGGGAACTCAAAAAACTGGAGCTCAAAACCCTTAAAAACCCAATTACAAAATGGGGTTCAGAACTAAAAAGGGAATTCTCAGCAGAAGAATTACAAATGGCTGAAAAGCACTTGAAAAAGTGCTCAACATCTTTAGCCATCAGAGAAATGCAAATCAAAACAACTTTGAGATATCACCTCACACCTGTCAGAATGGCTAAGATTAAAAACACAGATGACAGCCTATGCTGAAAGGTTGTGGAGCAAGGGGAACACTCCTCCATTGTTGGTGGGAGTGTAAACTTGTTCAGTCACTCTAGAATGCAGTATGGCAGTTTCTCAGAAAACTGGGAATCAATCTCCCCAAGGATCTAACAATACCACTATTGGGCATATACCCTAAAGATGCACATTCACACCCCAAAAGCATTAGCTCAACTATGTTCATAGCAGCATTATTCATAATAGCAAGAACCTGGAAACAATCTAGATGCCCCTCAACTGAAGAATGGATTAACAAGCTTTGGTACATCTACACAATAGAATACTACTCAGCAGTAAGAAAAAATGTTATCCTCAAATTTGCAGGCAATTGGATGGATTTGGAGAATATCCTCCTGAGCAAGGTGTCACATACCCTGAAAGATAAGCAGGGAATGTACTCACTCATATGGACTTAAAAAAAAAGTAGAGAAATTAATTCACTAGAAAAACAAACATTAATGGGCCATGAATGGCTTCACTTTCCTTTTCAGCCTTATCTTCTCACCCCTTGCACTGTGTTCAGCTCCTTTCAGAATCCCCCAAAGCCAAGTATTTCCTCCCTGCTTCACTCTGGGCTCAGGCTATGCCTCTTCCTTGCTATGCTAACACTTGCTTGTTCCCAGGGGCTATGATTAAATGAATATTTATTCTAAGAAAGAAAGAAAGAAAGAAAGAAAGAAAGAAAGAAAGAAAGAAAGAAAGAAAGAAAGGAACTAAATAGATCTGCTATAGTTCACGTAAATTATTTCTTTCCGTTGGCTTTGCATAAACTCCAGTTCAATGATGGAAGACAAAACAGAGAATTTTAGCACTAAAAATAACTACTCACCATATTATTCAATGTCTTGCTTAAATCACAGAAAATATGTCAAAAATTCTTGTGCACTCAACTAGAGAATATTGTCATGGGCACTGACATTTAATTTAGCTATTCAAAATATTGTGTTTTTAAGCATCAATATCAAGAGTAAACAAAGAAAATAAATAATTATTCTTGCGGGTGATCAAATTTTATCAGTTCTCTAAAAATATTACTATACAATAATAAATTCTTTTTGTAACATTAGTCAGTTGATTCATCCAGTAATAGCTAAAATTGTATCAATATAAGAGAACATAACTTTTATTAAATGAGGAGGCATCAACATTGCTTGGTTTGGCTACCTGGCCATGACTGTCACATAATTTGGTGACATGAGTTTTGGTCTCAAAGATTCCAGATATAGTCACTATGGTTCCTTATTGGACTCCAGTACTCTATGAACTCCTCTTAGAAATAAGACATACTCATAGGACAAATTTGTTCCAGACACATGCTTCAAAAATTAGAATCTTAGGGCACAGTGAGAGAGTACATGAGCCTCAATATCTCTAAATCTCTGAAACTATGAACTTCTTACTGAACAGAGCTTGAAACTTTTAAAAATCTCAGCTTCTCCTAAGCTCAGAGCAATTCATCAAGTCAATTTTTTTCCATTATCCAACTACATTCTGCTCAATCCAGTTTCTTCTAGCCTTGAATCCCTGTGGTTGATACAACTCCATTCTAGATAGTTGGCTGCTTCTTTGTGACCCTGTTGTACTAAATTTCACTGGTAGAGAGGGGAGAGAAATGCAGGAAACTATTCTTAGTGACACTCCTGTCACAAGACTGCCTGACTTGGAACTCCTCCTGTGTGACCTGGGGTGAGGTACTTAATTACTATCTGCCTCAGTTTGGTTTTTATATAAGGACATAATGCTAAGAAGCTATGACTTGTAGTCTAATTATTAGTTTCTGAAACAGTGGGCATGCTATATAATGTTAGTTATTCCTACTGATTAATAGTAAGAAGACAGTATATCATATGTTTAATTTTTGAAAAGTTAAATATCCCAGAGCCCTGGAATTTTAGAAAAGATTTATAGGTGTTGAGGACCCTATTCCAAACATAACTGCCATTTTAAGATACTGCTCATAAGGGAGCCACTCATTCCCATGACCAAGATGCCAAACCACAGCAGACCAAAACAAAACCATAAAAAACAAATCAGCCATTAATTTGTTTTATCATATAATAAAGGAACAGACCAGTAAATGATAGGCCATCATGAACAACAACATTAACAACAGTATCATGAAAGTCCTAAAAAGGCTTGTCTTTATGGATACTTTTAATACTTGTAAAACATCTACACTCTAAGAAACACCAGCTGCCTGGACAGCTTTAAATATATGAGGAAAATGAGTTCTGTATAGGTTGAATTCGAAGTTCAAATAACTGGGAAATGCCAGTCAAAAGGTGAATACAGCCCTACAGGCTCTGTTCCTCATGCTTCATCACCATTAAGCTGGTTATATTAGGGTGTGTCTGCCATTCCTCAGATATTCTATAAGACTTCAGGAGATTTGATGCTATGATTAGTAGTAAAGTCGAGGCACATACTCCCCAGTTAGTCAGGGGTGATGTTTGGGAAAGAAGCCTCATGCAAATCACATAGAGAAGAATGTTCTACATAAACTATGGTGTCTGGATTCAAGGTCATGTATGATCTAGACAAAGAATAAAATAAAGTAAAGGCTCTTAGCTACCTAGCCCTCAGCTTGACTGTAGCTTGCAAAGGCAGGCTTGGATACTACAGCACTTGACATCACAGCTAGAATGGCTGTGTTCTGGACCAGAGAAGAAGAAAAGGTGATCTATTCCCTTGGTTCCACTAGCACACAGAAGCAAATCACTACCAAAGCTAGTAAGCCAGTGACTCGGCCATGTCACTAAACCCAACAGCTAATTTTTGACATGCTTGTTGTTCTGATGCTGGTCCATTTCCTTTTAACTATGCTGCTGAGATTAGGGGTTTTTCTTTTGTGTATATTTAAGGACACTCATGAACAAAACTCATCAAGGTCTTACATCAAATGCCTTGGTTTCCAAAGGAAAGCCAAGAAGCTATTCACAGAAGAAAGACGAGGAGCAGACAAAAACAGTGTGGCAACTGCTGACAAGCAGGTGATGACAGAGAGAGTAACACATGCAGTGCAGTGAGCACAGACTGCCCTTCCTTCTCAGTCTGGGCTGCAGATAGGTGATTGTCTAGCATCCATAAAACCCTGGGTTCCCAGCATTCCCAGCACCACAGAAAAAGAAACAAAACTGAAAATTTTCTTTCAGTTCTCCTTAGTCCTGCATGGGATAATGGTCCACCACAAATCAATACCTACCACCAAGCAACATCACTGGCTGCATCATATCTACACTAGACAAAATATTGTCAGGACAAGAAAAAAATACCTGAATCATACCCTGTTAGGGTGGAGCACCAGATGTTCTGATATCTAAAAACAATTAATTATTTTAGAGTGTTTGATATTCTTCTTGGATTTCTTGTTCTAGCCTCAAAACAACCTCAAGGGGCCAGTAAGATGACTCAGCTAAGCAAAGGCGCTTACTGCCAAGCCTGACAATCTAAATTCATTCCCTGGGGCCCACCCCACAGGCTGTCCTCTGATCTTTGTACATGTGGCATGCATATATGTGTAAGCACATGCACACACACACACAAACACACACACACACACACACACACACACAAATGCCATTTTTACAAACCTCAGGAAATAGAAACTTTTTCTTTAAGTTTGACAAATGCAGTAACAGTTTAGAAATGGTTTAAAAAAGTTCTCAAAACATATTTTTGAGTAAAAAAAAGACAAAATATTAAAAGGCCATAAACTTCATCAAAATTGAAAACATTGGCTCTCAAAAGATAGCAGTAACACATTGAAAAGACAAGGAGAAAATGTTCAAATTATATCTGACCAAGGACTGAAAATATGATTGAAAAGCACTTCCACAACCAATAATTAACAAAAGATTTAGACAAATTTTTTAAAAGAAAATTCTACCAATAGGCAAATGAAAAGCAAAATGTTGTGTTACAGACATGATAGAAATGCTATGTGAAACTGCACAGACAGAAGTTAGTCGCCAGAAGGAATAGCATTGCAAATGCCCAGTACCAAATGTTAGTAAAGTCAGAGAGCAAGGTGAGAAGGGAAAACAGAAAACGCTGTAATCTCTGCTTATAAAGGTAATTGTACAAATATACTTAAGTATTTACCTAAGAGAAACTATATACCTGCTCAAAAATTCTAACTGAATATCCCAAACAGATTTCTTTATAAACAATCTAAATATCCATCAAAACTTGAGATAGAGCCACACAATGGAATGCCACATATCAATGAAAAAAAAAAATGAACTTCTGGGTCCTTAACAAGGCTTCCTCTCAAAGGCATGCTAAGTGAAGGAAACCAGATCCAAACAATTATACTCTGTATGGTTCTGTTCACATGAACTTCTGAGATGAACAGCTGCAGGGGAACAAAGGTGCACACAGAGAGATCAATCAAGAGTTGTAATAATCCAGATGGAAAATTCTAAATCAGGGTAGCTGCAAAGATGATGAGAATTGGTTTAGTTATAAATACATTCAAAAGAAAAGTCTTCATAGTTTTCTGAAGAACTGAATGCAGTATGCATTCAGCAAAGACATGAAGTTGCCTGAATTTGAGCACAAGGAGGGATGAAATTCCTCTTGTTTGAAATGGTGAAGCCAATGGTTTGAGGAGGCTGGGGGAATGGATGAGGCTGGAGTGTGTTCAGTCTGAAATGGCCATCAGATGTCTAAATAAAGGTAGCAAACAGCAACTGGTGTGCACGTAGATCAATGGACTATAGATAAACAATTAGGACCTTTTTACCTCATTGTTCAAAACAAACAAACAAACAAACAAAACTGAAGAAAATTTAAACAAGAAAACACATAGAAGGGAGTTTTATTGTACAGAAAGGAAGAATCTGCTTTTTAAAATAAAAGCAGTTTGGAATCACTGGTGACAAATGGGGTCAGGGAGACTTACTAGAAACAGTAAAAGTCTGTGGCAACCATCTAAGTTGTACACACTCACTATGTTCTGGGGGCCGTCTCAAACTCCTCTGCTCCTGTCCCATGTCGGATGGCTTGTTACCACGCTGCTATGTAGATATCGTTGTCTATGTAACCTACCTACTCCAAATACAGAAAGTGGCAACCACCTGACAGGACTCTCCCAACAGTCTGCCAACTTCCCACTTCCTCAACTTCTGCAGTTTGCCTTCGGACAAGCCTGTCCAAGTTATCAGGTTCTATTGCTTTTGAAATTCATTTGGTAACTTGGTTCTTAAAAGGCACACCCACAAAGGGAACTACTCTACGTTAGGGTTAGAGAAGCTATCATAGATCACCGTAGATCCCTGCAATTTGTGTGATATGATTTGATGAAGTAGTTTTTAAAAAGTCTCTTCAGATTCCTGAAATTCCACTATTATGAAAGATGGAAGCAAAATGCCTAACTTAACTTCGAATGAGTAGTATTGAGGAGAGATGGAAAACCGTAGATGAGAAAGGAGAGGAGTTGAAAAACCAGCAACCCCCCCCCCCAGCACACATACATGGTGGGGGCAGGGGACAGGCATGCATTTAGGCAAGCACACATTTTGTGAGCTCCGTTTGGCCCACTCCCAAAACTGAAGCACCCAGGAGACCGGGAAATGAACACATTCATTCACATTTGAGGAAGAAAACCCCACCTCCAAAAAAATTGAAATGAAAAGCAAAGGACCAGCTGTTAATGTACTCTCCCAGGAATCACTTGTTGAGATTTTTTTTTTTTTTTTCAATTAAGCCATTTCTATGGAACCTAAAAAGCTTTATGGGAGTGATATTTGAGCATCACATCTCAAATCCCTATGAATCAGGGGACTGAGGGGCCTACTGCAAAAGATAGTTGAGCACCCCCAGACCCCAACGCCTAGAGGCGCGCTTTCCCGCGGGCTCGCAGCCTGGGCTGGGCGCTTGCGCCTCCCTCTCTCCCCTCCGCCCTCCTTCGCCCTACTTCTCCTCCCTTTCTCCTCCTCCTGTGGTTGCTGCAGCTGCCAGACCTCGCCATTTCAGACCCACCGGGCTGCCCTCCCCTGTGCACTCCCTCGCAGCCAGGGCAGGAGAGCGGCACGGCCCCTCGCAGGTAGGAGCCCAAAGCTGAAGTCACACGGTGCGCGCTGCTCCTTCGGTGGCTGCACCGGGGAATGTGGTGGGGTGACCCAAGAACTGTCCTAGTCTGTGCAACTGGGCAGGGGAGAGGAAAGTGGAGGTGAGAGTCTGGGAATGCAATCTGTCAGCCTATGCTAGTACTTGGGTGACATCTGTTGGGATGGCAGAATGTGAACGCCCGACTACCAATCTTGAGAACTTTGCTGGTGACCTTGGTCTCTAGGTTCAATGACTGATGTTCGAGGTTTGAGAGGCACCTGGATTGTGAAGCAGCTGGTTGGAAGCTAAAGTGCTCAGCGACTTCCGCTGTCAGGCGCTTGGTAGTTTACCTTAAGAAATCAAAGTTCAATTCCCTGCAGGCACCAAGCCAGGCACCCCAAAAATGGTACCCAGTTCTGCGGTGCACTCTGATTTCCTACCCTAGGCAGCCTAGACCCTGTGCATAGCACATTTTGAGACCTGGGCAAGAAGGAACAGGGGATAGTGACTTTGAAATGCTAATCTCAGATGCGCTGAGTTTGGAAACGAAGTTGTGGTCCTAGAGTGCAGATGGGAAGGAGCATTAAAGAGAGGGGACTGGAGAAGTCGCCGTAAGTGAGTGAGAAACTCTGTGTTGTTCTACCAGGAACTTGGAGATCTCTCTTCTTCTAGTTGGCAATAGTAGAGCAATTTCAAAGTCAAAAAGAAGAAATGTAATGACTACGAGGTAGAATTTTTGGGTATTTTGGACTTTTGGGTGGGAGGGTACAGGGGTGCGGGGCGGGGGAGTCCGAGACCACCACGTGATTCATATTGGTTCGCAGGTATTTTTGCTGAGGGGGGATGAACTTCACCAGCTAGGGTCAAACAAAGTGGATACTCTAAGGTTGCAGAGAACAGATAATGTTGCCCATTTCCACCTACCCCGCGGGCTGGGGGGGTGGGGGAGAGGGGGTCGTATAGTGGTCTTCGGAACTGATTTTATCCTATAGCCCCTCTTTCTCTCCCCTTTTCTTGGAACCTAATGTGAATGTTCTATGTAAGTACACGCTGAATATTCTTGGTTCAGGATGAATGAAATGAAGTAAGTGAGCTTCTGCAGTGGTTTCTCCTCTCCGTGGCTGGGGCAGGGGTGAGATTGGAAATTGGGTATCTTGGTATCTCCACCCTCCCTTTCTTGCTTATTTCTTCACTGCTAAAAGTTTTGCATTTCCAGGCATCAGATACTAAACTTATCTTTGTGTTTCCTTTAGAGAGTCACGATGTTGCAAACACTTTTCCTGACTATGCTGACTCTGGTGCTGGTCAAGTCACAGGACACCGAGGAAACCATCACATACACGGTGAGAGGTGATGGAATTTAAGACAGTGTATTGAATGGGTACTCTGTGACACAAGACTTTACCTGCCTCTGCCTGGGTTAGCTTGCTGTGCTTTGTGAAACAAAGTAACTTAACACTTTAAAATGTCTCAGATTTAGGATAAACTGCCCTGGGTCCTTTCAAAGGTGTATTCAGATCACCAGACGAGATAGATCCTGATCAAAATAGAATGATTTGTGAAAAGGCAAAAATGAGCACTTTAGTTTCCAAATCTTGTAAGCTATATGTTTCTATGATACTCAATGAATTAATAAGTTTGAGAAATCTGGAAGCTCAGGTACACTCAGATGAAATCAATGCATGCAGAGTAACACTCAAGCCAAATAAAAATGTGTTGTGTAAGGATACTGTCTCACTGGTGCTTGGGACCTCTGTTCTTATGAAGTGATCTTTACTGAATACTTGGAGCCTGTCCATATAAATGGATTTAAAAATATACAGTGTGCCTTCTGGTTTTGCAACTTCTATTGGCATCTCTGGCATTTCTGAGTCAAGTTTGATCTATTAATTAGTTACATCAGCATAATCAATGTTTAATAAAACATTTAAAATATCATCAGGCCCCTCCCATGGCCAGTGTGTGAGGAGAGAGCCTCACTGTGATGATGTTCTGTGTCTTCTGTTTTGTGGTTTCTAACTCAGTCAGTATTGTGAGATGAATGGCATATGTCCTGGGTGAGTATATGAAAAACACATTTTTCTACTTCTCTCCAATTTTTAAAATTAAATAACCCCACTAAAAAGAATGCAAATGTTTTTTAGAATAAAATTCAGAAGTGAGCTAATATCAATACTAATAATAAACATTATCTCACTTTTGTATTATGTTATCCCTAGAATATTATTACCCATTCAGCAGATGTTCCCTTCTGCTGTTCTTCCTTATTCAACACACAATTATTCAATGAGTTGCCATCTTGGCATGGTTTGAAAGATTGATATCTACATAACAGACAGCCTTATATTCCTCTTTCATATTAGATATAACATTCACTAACCTATCATAGGACAAATATCTGCATAAATAACTCTCTCACTATCAAAAAAAACCTTAAGGTTATTTGTTTACTTGAGACAAGTCAGCCTTTTATATCAAAAAAGATACTATTGAAAACTACAAAACTTCTAAATAACATTATCATAGATTATACAGATCACCAAAGAAATAGAAAGGACAAAAGTGGTTAATGGCATTGCTAGTGTAAAAGAGAATAACTTAATGCTGGCTCTCAATAAAAGTTCTGAGCTCAGATCACTCTAGGAAGGTTTGGCATAGCCACGAAGACACCTGGAAGTGATCAGGTGAGTCAAGTAGAGCAGATGGGGAAGAGGATCATCATAAGTTCATAGGTGGGGATGCAAAACCTGGGCACCATGGCTACTGTGTACAGAACGTAAGCATGAGGAGTCTTGCCTCTTTGTGAGGCCAGGAAGGTTGTGTCAAATATAGTAATAATAGAAATGGAAGAGTGGCCAGAGCTTGAAAGGAAGTAAGTGGAGACACCAGAGTTGATGCCCCTGGGCCTTGCATAAGGTGATGATGGTACTTTAAACAGTGTTGGAAAAACTAAGATAAATTAGTGTAAGGAATAATGTGAGTTGTTTTCATCCTAGTAGGTTTCACATGTCACTAAAACAGCTGATTGACTTTGGTGCTGCCACCAGCCAGGAAGCCAAGTGCTTCCTTTGCAATTATTTCCACAGTCAATTCTCACATCTAGTTAATGAAGTTGTCTTCCTCACTCTTGGTGTCTGCCTTGAAGCATTGTCTTCATTTTGACTTTCTCAGATACCATCTGATCAAACTACTTCCTGAGTTTAAAACATCTTCAGAGGCCTTTTATCTTCTCTATTGTTCATTCTCAGGGTAGAATCTAAGTCTCTAGGTGACATCCTGCATGGCCATTGTCTGAAGTGCTTCTCATGGTGTAATCTACAGTCTACATGGACATTGTCTGAAGTGCTTGTCAAGGAACCAGATTCTAGGCATCCTATCTGTACTGACAGAGTCAGATCCTCGAGAGCTGAAGAGTCTCCTTCAACCAGTACCCTATGATTCAGAGGCCTTGTAAAACCTGGGAATCCTGGCCTTGAGGGTAGACTCTAGTTCCTCACTCTCTGAAGAGAAGGCTTCCTGGATTTAGCCTGCCTTTCTTGCTGACTTTCACCCCAACCAGAGCCGTACGCAATTCTTTCCTTCTTCAATAATTTTATGACTCTGTTTATAATGATCCTTATTCCTGGAATTTCCACAGCTCTCTGGGGGATAAAATGTCATTCATTAAGGCCTAGTTCACTCTCATTTTCTCTGAAAGGACTTTCTTCCTCTCCTCTTCCATACAAAAGCAGCCCTGACCTATCAGGACAACTCATTCCCTATTCACCCGTTCTTCTGGCCCATGAGCTGCCAGGGGAGAATGACAAGGTCTTCACCACCTTGAGTTCCCAGGCCTGGGTATCATGCCTGGTGTGAACAGCTGCTTGGTGGTTGTTCAGTGAAGAACTGGAGCAAGGAACAGAGGCAAGGAAACCTCAAGTCAGAATACCAGTGAAGCTACATATTCTGAAAGTTTTGGGGTTCACAGTGTAAAGGAGACACTTGTCCTTTTGTGTTAGCAATGTGTCCATAAACTTTTTAATGCCATAGACAAAAGAATAGCAGCAAGGCAGAGGCTCCCAAGAGATTTCAGACACTAATACTGTTGACAGACAAACAGCATGGTAGAATGTAGAAGCTCATGTGGCCGAGTGAGAGTGGTCCCTTATATACATACAGGTTTCATTAGGGAAGGGCTGCCATGTTTGTGGGTGACAAGTACTCCACAGTATACACTGGGACTCAGACTGACTCTGACACATGGGCAGCAGGAAAGAGAGAGAAGTCTTACATTTTGCTGAAGGAATGTGATATAGAGGGTAGAATCTTGATGATAGGGGTTGGCATTTTGCTATTGTGCGTCCATCATAAAGGGTGTGTCCCTAGTAACCCACAATTGCTTAGAGTCTATTAGCCTAAGGGAATAAATTCAGAATGAACTGTGAGAGAAGAAAACACAATTGCAGAGGCAGTTGGTCTGGGTTCTAATATCCTCTGTCTTTTTATTTACATCAAAGGAGATGGAGGAATAAGTTTATATAAAGGGAGTTGAGATCCTAGGGCGGCATGTTCAATCTGGTTGCCTCCTGTTGTCATGGAGTTAGAGAGCCCCTGATATGACTTTCGTCTTTGGATCTGTCCACAATCACTGCTGAGGTGCTTACAACACAACTAACATTGTTGAAACTGTAGTAACACAAGTACAGCTTTTGAAGAAACATGAAAAATACTGTCCCATGTGTCACATTTCTGGGAAGGTTATTCTTAGAATAGTCAGGAAGGTGGATCTTGGGAGAGAAGTGGTTACCACGCTCCAAAGGAAGAAATTCCTGGATCATATTAGTCAATTAACGATCATGATCTGGTCTGATTTTTGTCCTGTCCTCTAGATCTGATGTAACAGGAATACTATGTCTCATATTAAAATAATCAAAAACATAGTACATCTTGAAGTAAAGATATAGTAAATGAAATCAGTGGCTCTAGTGTAGTCTGGAAAGGGTCATTTTAAATCTTTAGTTATTCCCAGTTTTAG
Organism: Sigmodon hispidus; assembly: GCA_004025045.1. Taxonomy (NCBI): domain Eukaryota; kingdom Metazoa; phylum Chordata; class Mammalia; order Rodentia; family Cricetidae; genus Sigmodon; species Sigmodon hispidus. The sequence goes on from PVIH01002268.1 coordinate 125,784, forward strand.
TAAATTGAATCAAAGGCAGAAGAATAGTAATTGAAATGGTTATACTCAGTTATATATATTTTTAGTTAGAAAAAGTTAGAGTTTGGCTTTAAGGGTTTAGATTATATTATACATACCTCACAAATAGAGTTCTTTTTGGAAGATTTAAAATAAATCTTGGTCAATTTCAAATTATATTTATTTTATCCTTTTCAAAGACAGTGCAACATTTGAGATGTTTTTAAAGATGTAAAGTTGGATCAAGTAGTATAAGTGGCCTGAGTAATTAAACAGCTACATCAAAAAACATAATTTAATTGGGGGTACAAAATAACTTTTACCTCAGTATTAGGAATTTACCAAGCAAAATTTAAGGTATCTTTTACAAATAGCATAATTTAAGAAATATAAAAGCACAATACTTTCCCTCTAAACTGGAGGGGTCTTCTTTTGATTAATGAAATCATCTCATTGACCTCACTTCCCAGTCTTACTATGAAATACAGCACACACACACACACACACATCAAAATTTACTGATAGTAGTTGCTTAATTATTCATCTAAAGGACTGAGGATCATAGCTCCAATAAAATTTGTATAAGGGGCCAAATTTATAAATAAACATAATTATTTGTCTATGAGAGTAAGTTTTATAATAAGCATGTAAGTTAGCAGGAGTATCTCAATAGTAATAATCTTTCGCAACAGACTCTTTCCTAATGTTAGGATGGTCAGTACCCAGCAAGTAGAGGCTTCACTCAATAGGAAAACACGTTTAACATTTAGATAAATCAAATCCATAGGTTTTAAATGTCTCATTTACTATAATAGTAAAATAAAATCCCTGTGCATTGAAATTTTTAATGAATAAATGTACTTTGCTGCCATGCCTAACAGCCTGTTTTTAATCCCAGGCCCCACATAGTAAAAAGGAAAAAAATGAACCCCCAAAATTTTCTTCCAACTTTGATACATGAGCTATGGCATACATGAGCCTATATACATACACACAAATAAAGTAATTAAGTAAATCCCTAACCAGATTTTATAAATATTATTAAGATAAAATGAGTACTTAAGTGTAGGGGGATTATATGTTATGTTTTAAATAACTGTTCTGCCTATGGGTTTAATAAAAAGCTGCCAAAGGCAAACAGGAAGTGTTGGCAGGGCTACCAGGCTAAGAAAACTCTGAGTATGGGAAGAACAGAGACAGGTGCCAGAGAACCACTAGAGAGAGCCACCACAGACACAATGAGGAAAGGGCAGCAGACACAGAGAAAAGAAGCTAAAATACTGCTCTGAGAAAAGGCACTGAGCCACATGATGAGGTAAATTCAGATAAAAAAGCTAGAAGTTATATGCCTGAGCTCTAGGTCAATCAGCATAAAAATAATATAAGCCTATGTATGATTATTTGAGGCTAAGCAGGGCTGAGAGTGGAACCAACCCTCTGATTCAGGCCCACAAAGTCCGGACCAGAATCTATTAGAACCTATTACAACACTTAAGAAAGCTAGGGGCCAGAAGATGGTTCAGTCATTTGCCATATGAGTGTAAAGACAAGCATTTGGATCCCAGAACTACCCAAGTGCTGGGCAAATGTGGCAGCCTGTCTAATTCCAGCTTGGAAGGAAATGCCCAAGGATTCCTCAAGCAAGCTGGCTCCCATATCAGTAAGTTCTGTTTTGATTGGGAGACTCATTGAATAAGGTAGAAAAATAATGGAAATCATTCCTGACATCAACCTCAGGCTCCCACATGCATTTATAATCACACACATACATCATGCATGTGCATACTTACATACATACATACACACCACACATAGGTAAAGATAGAAGGAAAAAAAAACATATGCTTAAAGAAAACTTATTGGAGAGAGAGACAACCAGACCATTAATTTTATCTCTATACTTAGAATTTTGGCCACAGTAACTTATAATTAAGTTTCAACTATATTACAACCATCTTATATAAATTTCCCATATAAATTTCTCTTTTGTCTAAAGACAATAACACTTTTTAACCTTTGTTACCAACTATACATTTTACATAATCTTTATATCTCTATTCTAATTTAATGGCTTTTTGTCTAATTTTTCATAAAATCTTGAAAACAATTATCTTTTAAATGAAAACTTGACAAATCATATTTGAAACACAGGAAACATCTAGATTATATCCGAATACTTAACAGACATGACTACAAACAGTATGGAGATCACCTGGAGTCTGTGAAAGACTTGGTTACATTTATGATGTAACCAAGCACAGATGGTCATTTGTGAATGTCCCTGTATGTCTTTAAACAAATACTTCTGTGTCTTAAAATGTTCATAAACATATATGCATACCCACTCGTTCACATACCCATATCTTAAAGTCAAATATAAAGCACTCAGTTACAGTAATTACAGATCCTAGTTGGTGTTTTTTTTTTCTTAGAATACAGAATGACAGCTAAAGATTATTTAGATACATGTGACTTATGAAATCAAGCCAAAAAATATCTACAGAACATAAATAACAGCACACAGAAGTAATACCATTCCATTCAACCCAGAGAGGGGCAGAGTAGAGAGCAAAGTTCTATGTCTGAGCAGACAACAGTGCTACCGAAGACACCTGTGGCCTGGAGCCAGTTTGGGCAGTTTCAGCAAGCTCTTCCTTCCCAAAAGTTTCACCACTTGTGGTTGAGAACTCAGGGGACATAGACCTTCATGTCTTAGGTGTGTAGTTCTTGGAGATTGGAAAGGGAAGGAAAGAGGTGTGCTGGAGAGAATCTAGAGACTACAGATTGGGAGCCTGCTTATTGAACACAGAATGAAGTTGCCTGGGAACCAGTTGCACCACATGCTGTTCAGTTCTGGAGCAGCCTTAGAGGGAAATCCTGCAGGGCAGCTTACAGGGAGAGGGAAGGCCAGATACAAAGGATGGGAAGCAAAGAAACTGGAAAATTTACAGGGGGCGTGGGGGGTGGGCACTGAGCTTTCTTGAGGATCAGTGGAGCAGAGCAAGCAGAGGCCAAAGGGTCTGAAGACAACAACTTGGAAAAGCGGGTGCTCTTCTCATGTGATCAGAGCAAGGTGTCTGGCAAGAAAAGAGGAAGATTTGTTATCTCCCACAGAGAAAAGTTGCAGTTTCCTGCCAACCAGAGGAAGAGGCTTTTGGAAGTGGCTATTAGTAGATTGATGGGGAAAGTGTTGCATGATTGGCAGAGAGAAAAGCAGTTCCTATGGTTGAAAAGGACTCTGGGAGCAGACCCTCTAACTACTCGCCAGCTCACTGTGCTGTTTGGAAGAATACATTTTAAAAATCCATTAAGTGGTTTCCAGCATTCATCTTCCTTCTAGGGGTGCAACAGATGTCCTAAAGGATAAGACTCAGCTGGTTTAGGGCAATGGAGTCCACTCTGAGCTCAGGGGGACAGCTGACACAGAACCAGAATAGCAGATAGCTAGAGCTCCTAGTGAACCCTAAAACCTCGGCAGTGGAGAGAGAGGAGGGGAGGGGAGGGGAGGGAAGGGGAGGAGAGGAGGGGATGGGAAGAAAGAGGAGGGGGGAGAGAAGGGGAGGAGAGGGGAGGAGAGAGAAGGAGAGAGGAGGGGAGGAGAGTGTAGGGGAGGGGAGGGGAGGAGAACATCTGGATGGAGAATGCAACTGCAAGGGTAGAGGGGTGACCAAAGGATCTGCTTCAGTAGTAGCCCGTTCTGAGTCATAGCACTGTTACAAATGTTCTAATGTTTGAGGTTTGCAGAGAGATGCTGAGATAATTAGTAGGAGAGACGTTATCAGAAAAGTAGAAGGCACGGGCTGAGGTTCTGAGACTCCAGACCCTGGCACCGTAGCCAGCATGGTGGTGGCTCTCAGGAGAGCTCAAGCCCCCATGGCAGAGTGAGGGGTCCCTGTAGGTATGTTTCAGGGAAAGGAGAGAGCTTCATGGCCAGATAGCTAATGAGTAGTCCCGTAGTACACAGTTGGAGTCACGCTGTTCTTCATTCTCACAAGGTTGTGGAAGAGGAAGGATTGTATTGGGTGGTACAGAAAGAATGTGTGACCTAGATGATGAGGCTGACATTTAGTTAACTTGTATCAGCCAAATGGAGTGTGTACTGCGAAGTCCTGACAGCTTAACTTCACTAGCCAGAAGATGGAGAGAGGAACAGCTATGGGGAGATAGCACCTGAGCAGCAGTGGGCTGGGCTCTACTTCACAGAGCCTCAAGAACAGGAAGATTTAGAAAGATACTAAGAACTCAGGGTGAGAGAAAAGAAGAAACCCAGTCGATCTTTTTCTTTCCTTCTTTCTTTCTTTCTTTCTTTCTTTCTCTCTCTTTCTCTCTTTTTTTTTGTAAAATTTGCAATATAAAAGAGGGGTGGTAAAAAAAAAAAGATCAGTCAGAAATATTGGAGTCTCAAAAAAGAGAAAAGAATTTGAAGAAGATGGGGATGGATAACTGTCCCAAACACCAAGGCCTTGGACCAGCTGAACAAATAAGCTGCCCATTTTAGCCACACTCAGAGAGAAGGTGGAAGTAAATGCCCATCTAATTTCCCAGGAGTTGCAAGTTTCAGATAACCCTCTTACCTACTGTAGCTTCTTAGGGAAGCCATTCCTTGCCTCCCAGATCCATGTCTGATGTTTTCTTTACAGCAATGCACTGATGGATATGAGTGGGACCCTGTAAGACAGCAGTGCAAAGGTAAGCTTGCTCCTAAGTATCCAAGAACAGCTCTGTAACAGCTCTCTGTCTCCATCTCCTGCTACTCTTCTTATTCCATTCGTGCTAAACCATGCTCCATCCTCTGAGAAGGTTGCTGACTTATTTTCTTACTGACTGCAGATATTGATGAATGTGACATTGTCCCAGATGCTTGCAAAGGTGGAATGAAATGTGTCAACCACTATGGAGGATATCTCTGCCTTCCTAAAACAGCCCAAATTATTGTCAATAATGAACAGCCTCAGCAAGAAACAACAGCTCCAGAAGCACCATCAGGTGCCGCCACTGGAAGCATTGCCGCCAGTAGCATGGCAACTAGTGGTGTGCTGCCTGGAGGTGGTTTCATAGCCAGTGCTACTGCAGTTGCTGGCCCTGAAGTACAGACTGGCCGAAATAATTTTGTCATCCGGAGGAACCCAGTTGATCCTCAGCGCATCCCTTCCAACCCTTCGCACCGGATCCAGTGTGCAGCAGGCTACGAGCAGAGTGAGCATAATGTGTGCCAAGGTGAGTATGACCTGTACTGACAAGTAAGTTCCTGCCCAAGGGCACCTCCTGATAAGGATGTAATAGCTCACATTGATCAAGAGTTTCCCACACAGGACATGGTGCTAAGTGCTTTGTCTGCAGTAGCATATGTCATCATTGCAATACTCCTAAAAGGTACTTGCCCTGATGTCATTATTAATTTATGGATGAGGAAGCTGTGCCTTAGAAAATTCACCAGTGGTTCCCAACCTCAGCTGCTCTATTTATAGTCACTTAGAAGCCTTTTAACGCTTCTCAGTGGCCAAGCCACACCCTAGCACAATTTAATAATGCTCCCTATGGATGAATTCCAGGCATCAATATTTTTTTAAAGCTCCTAGTGTGGTTCCAGTATGCAGCCAAGTTTGAGGAGTGGAAATGACACAGGTGTTAGGCACAGAGCTGGTTTTTAAGCCCAAGCAGGAGGGAGGGAGTTCCAGAGTAATAGCTGCCGGGGAGGAGTCCGGTTATTTGTTTGGAATTTGAAATTGTGCTGTTGATGTACTCTATAAATGTCCCACTTCAGTTTCTTAAGCCTTTTTTGTCATTGGACTTGCCACTAACTTATTTTCCTTGCTCAAGAGGAAAGAAGGGGGCCCTACTTCTCACCTTGGAGGGCTGCTCTGCATTCACAACGTTGTTCTTTTAAAGCATCTCATCTCAGCACATTTTATGTCTATCACTTGCACCATGGCACTATTTGCCTGGGCTGTTCTGTTTATTTCCACAGAGTACACATCACTGTGTATTCTAGAAATAGCGTCAGTTTCATGCTAGCAGAGCGATAAGAATCTTAGGCTTTAAAGATGTGCACAATATTAACTAACTGGACTGTGCTAAGGGATTGCTTGCCTTTTCCTTCTTGACAAATTCTCTCAGAACTGCTCCTGTGATGATTCTTTTATTGAGAACAGATTATATGAGATTCCAGACTTATTTCACTGCTAAGGGCTGAGTAGGCAGACCCCATCAGATGGGCAAGCCTGTCATCACCATACACACTGGGCAAGGGACAGGGCCTAGGAGCTCTGCCCTTCTGCCTGGTCATGAGTGAGGTCTTGAATCTCCCAAGAGTTAGTGCCACCAAATATTAGTAGGACATACTCTATTCTATAGTGCTTTGTTCTATCTTCAAAATAGAGACAGGAGCTTTTAAATGGCTTAAAAGTTAAGTGAGGAATTTGCCTTGCTCTGGTTTTCATTACTTGATATTTTGTGGGCAAATTTTAAGTCACCCCACATCAAGAGCAAACTCATACAGAGATGGTGTCACCTTTCACGGGATCTTAGAGGAGCATCTGTTTTGTGTTACTGTCATGAGTCAGAATTCCAGTATTGATGATGAATGCTTCAGCATCTGCTTGATATTCTGGTATCTAATTTAAGATTATGACAATGAGATAAACTGATGAGGTTGTATGAGAATATAAGTATTTGGATAGAGGCTGGTGAAAAATGCCTTCAGTTTATTTTAGATATACCATCTTTTAGTTATTTAAATATATTAACTTGGAAGTTTTGACAGTATTTTTTTCTGAAATAAAATATCTTTGATAAGGTTGTTTAGATTTTTTACATTCTGAGTTATTTTTAGCCCTTTAGGTAGTCTACATACTTTAATGGTACTTGAAAGAAAAACAGATAAAGAATGGGCTATTTATCAAAGTAGTTCATGGTTCATCTTTGACACTTCTGGATGAATTGAGAAACAGTGCCTAAAACTGAATAAAGAAGTTTTATAATAAAATAAATCCAAGACACACATTCAGTATAGTAGAAATACATTTGTGAATAGTGAAAATAAAATCCTATGAAATTTTTCTGTAAAATATTTAGGCTAGTTACCTGTAGTTCTATGTCTAGGAGTGGGAGCCCTTGAATTTCCCCCTTTCCTTATTAATATGCCCACTGATGTTGCCATTGTTCCAGTCTTGGTTGTGCAGCCATTTCTAGGAGAGACTATTTTACAGACATCCTGGTATTCTGGCTTTAACAATCACTTCCCTGCCTCTTTACCCACAGCTACGAAACTGTGATGTAGATGTATCTGTGGGGGTTGGACTCACCTCCCTCTGTTGACCTCTGTATTGTATTCTGTTGTGGTTTTCTCTGATATATCCATTGTTGTATAGAGAGAGGCTTCTTTGGTGAGGAGTGGTAGCTACACTTATCTGTGGATATAAGATTAAGATTTACAGTGTAGTATTGTGCTAGTCCAACAAAATGATGATATTGATTCTTTTGTAATACCCATGACTTCACTAGTCTGGCATAACTTTTCTCCTTTTAAATGGGCCTTAAATCCAGTTAGACAGCTGTTGTTTACCACCAACATGTTAGCATCTCATATGGCAACTTTATGAATATATTTTTGATCATTGTCATGGTTCATATGTGCTGCATCTGGGTATAACTCTTTAATTACTTCCCTCCCGTGGTAGCTTGCATAGACTTTTCTGGAACCATGGAGGCAAGACCACAGGAAAAAGGCTTTGAGGTCAAATACACCTTGAGTCATCTGGGTCATGTGCCCTTGGTGTGTGGTATTTTCATTAAAAGGGGCCAACCTCAACCCCTGAGAGACAACCAATGACTACATTAATTATCTACATCTTTTGGACAATATTCAAAAAGAAGCTTCTCATGCCCAGTACTGATGTTTTTTTTAGCCTGTGATTCTTGTTGGGAGCACTGTAACCAGAGTGGTTTAAATTCCTTTAAGACACAAACACACACACACAGACACACACATAAGCACACGGACACATACACACACAGATGTTTACACACATACTCATATACATTCTGTGTAATTTTATGTAAATATAAAATGATGATTAATTGAGACTTTATCAAACAACCTTGATGTCCTTTGTCTTTCTGCTGTGCTGACCTCCCCACTCCCCGGTTAAAATTTCCCTCCCTGTTTTTCCACTTCTCACTTCACATCACCTGCATCCTGCTATCACTCTATCAAGCCCAGCACCCTCCCAACACTCAACTCCACTCCCCACACTCCCACCACCTGTGGTCTCTGTAGCTACCCCAGGTTCTGTTATCATATCTGAGGATTCAGGGTCCGGACCACAGATGAGAAAGAATATAGTGCAGTGTCTTTCTGGGTCTGTTTACCTTACTCAGGATAGGCTTTTCTAGGTCTGTTCTCTTACCTGAAAACTTAATGGTTTCATTTTTCTTTATAGATGAATAGTATTACAATGTGTCCATATACCACATTTTTATTATCTATTTATCTATAGAAGGACATTTAGGCTGTTTTCATTTCCTGGCTATTAGGGATGAGCTCCCTCGTTCATCATCCAATTAAGAGTGGGCAACCCCCAAGTTATACACATCACTGACAAAACAAAATCAACAGGTAGTATTTATGTATGTGTGCATACACATACATACACATGTGTCAATTAAAGAAAAATGGACTACCAACTTGGAAGTGGGGGAGAGTATCTGGGAGGGCTAGAGGGAGGAAAAAAGGAGATAAATGATACAATTCTATTTCAATTTAAAACCCACAGGAACAGACATATTTAATTAATTAAAAAGGAAAAGGTTTTTTTTTAAAAAAAAAAAGCCATTAGCTGTATATGTAGGATGTAGTTTCACAGTTTTATCACAGATATATCTTATGCTCTCTGTCTAATTGGAAAGTTACATTTTTAAGTAATTATTTAACTATTATGAAGGTTAATGGACAAAATTTTATCTTATGTTTATTAAACTTATTAGAATACCCAAAGATATATTTACACTACCTTACAAAGTTATTTTTCACATACTAAAATACCATACTTCTCAGTTCTCTGGGGATTTTAAAATTACAAATTAAAATTATTAGGCACTTTGCTTATGGAAAATATAAATACATAGCTATCTATTATATGTACACCAGAGTATTTAATCTAAACTGTTCTAAATAATTCAGCAATTTCTAAACTGTGGCCTTGTGGGTCTGTACTATGAAAAGCAGGGTTAAAAGTTTTTTAATGACTTAAGGCTTAAGTTGGATTTCTTCCCACCTCCCAATTTTAAAAAGTGCCCATAAATGTGGATTTACTTAATTGTTGATAAAAGGGGTTATTTCATATGATAACAATAGAATAATCTGTCTAGGGATCTGACTAATATAAGTCGAGTCACACTTGTGCCCGTTTATTATTGAGCTAATCAAATGTTCAGCCCAGCTCCTAATTATCTGCAGATGGATGACATTCTCATTCCAGGCCAGCAGCACAAAAGAATGTTTTATAACCAGTGTGAAAGTGTGAGGGCCTCTGCTTACAACAACTGTGTGCTTCCAGGCCTAGATCTCTGACGTCACCATGTGGTTCCAGGAGCTCCCTGTTTTAATAAACTTCTCTCTTCCTTTTACGTGCTGTGTAAGTGTGTCCAGTAAGCCAAACACACTTACCATGGCTGGATGGATTAGGATAAATGAAAGTCATAGTTGTACAAAAATTATTCTTTCCACATATAGTTTCAACAGGTTTACATCATCACAAATTCAAAACTGTGGACTTTCTATGCATGTGCTGTGGTCTCTATTGTGTTTCCGTCTTAGTGCTTTCAAATGTACCATGCCAATCAGACTTTCTAATGGAACTACCATTGAATTTTTTAAATAAATGTATAACCAACTGTCTATGTCTTAGCAGTTTAATGAAAACATGAAAGTCTTATACCTTTCCACATGCTTTTCCAGAGTTTTTAGTTTTGTGCAAAAACAAAAGGCTTGATATATGGTACATCCAAAGACGAAGTTATAGCATGGTGTTTTTTTTTTTTAAGTAATTCTTAATAAAGGAGTGTTCAATAGGAGAGCCAGACACACAAAGAATTGTAAGTGACTGGCATCATTCTTACAGGTACACAATTACATGGTCATTTCAGTGTTACACATCTGAAGTACATGTAATATCATTTACCTCACAGACAACAAAAATGTGTCTAGAAAAGCAAGTTGGGTAAATAGGATACACTAGAGACCATCGATAACTCACTACCAGTTTCTACATTGTTGATATTCAGTCCCTATGTGATCTTTCTTAAAGGAATAGAATTAGAAATCACTAGTTGAAGTCAAAAATCAACTTTTCTATCATATGTAATTTTCTGAGTACCAGCTTTCTAGAGGGAAAATTGTTTTGAATCTAGCAGGAAGAAAAAACATAAATTGCCAAATTTAAAGAAGTTTGTTTGTTTAATTGAACTTACAAAAATGAGACATTTGCATGGCTTATAATAAAATAAAAGATATTAACTTGGTTACCTTTCACAAGGACAACTACTAATTAGTGAAGAAAACTAACTAAACCAACAAAAATGAATTCAAAATGCTTCAGTGGATAAAGGCATTTGTCACTAACTCTAACTTCCTGAGTTTGATCACTGGGTACCCAATGGTAAAATGAAAAAGCTGACTTCCAAAAATTGCCATCTGACCTCAACATGTAGGCCATGTCATGCACATGTAAGTCCGGGCACATGCACTCCTGTGTGCACACACACATACAACCACTAAATCATTGTAATAAAAATTTTAAGAAAAAATAAATTCAGCAAAGGTTTTGTAAAATAGATGATAGAGTCATGTGCAGAAGGCAGAACCTGCCTTGTATTTTATAAATATATATAGAGAAAAATGAAGATAAAGATATAGATATAAATATGTATGCATGCATAATGTAAGGCACCAGAGAAAATATAAAAACATACTTTAGTGTTTCCGATTGTCTTTGCCTGCCAAAGCTATCATGATGTTAAAAACTAAAGTTCTTGTTTCACTGAAATTACCTAATGTTAAAGCAAATATAGGACCCTATCATAGCTCTAGATACCATGCATCTCCCAGCGTAGAGACAATCAGGTAGTGTCTAACTAGTGAAACATTTGATTGGTTGGTTGGTTGGCTGGTTGGTTTTTATGAGAAGTTAATAATATTTTTCTTTTGACAACTTTAAGCTGGATTTTCAGTAATTTTATCCTACTTTTATTATCTGACACAGCAGCCACTAAAACATTGAAACACCTGTGCTGTAACAAATCCTGGAGGATACACATACTCTCTAGCATGTAACCTACTAGGCTTACAGACCAAACCTCCACCCTCTGGTGGACTTTGAGTTATGCTCTGTGCATTTATAGCTAAAATACTATTTTTAAAAAGGAAGAAGTTCATGCACTTATTTAAAAATCTTGAACTAACATGTTCAGCTTCTTAGGGTTAGGGTTAGGGTTAGGGTTAGGCTAACAGCTTCTTAGATGTTAGGGAAATATTTCTTTCATTTTAAATAGATGTTATCCCACACCCAAAAGAATATTTATAAATTATAGTGTAATTAGGTAGTTCATAAGCATATTTGTCATTGTTCTTAACAAGGAGCTTTGAAATGCTACTCTTTATCGATCTGACTAATGTCATTAGAGTCTTTGGATACTTGAGTTACTTTTGTGAGAAAAAGGCCTAGCTTATGTCACATATAACATACAGCCCAATGAACAGCTTTAAAAGTTTTTTTTAAAAAAAAAACAGATATTTTGAGAAAGAAAGGCTATAATTGTGTAAATTAGGATATTAACTTCAAAATGCTTTAAGCAGAAAGAAAAATGGGCATTTAAACTTGCTTATTGTTTTTCATTGTTAATTAGCTTTGAGTATCTGAAAAGTCTCTAAAGCCAACTTAATAGATAGAACTGAAATGTACAGAGAAAACTTACATAAATGCATTGCAAGAAAGATGATTGATTCCCCGCTAAATAAATAATGTATCTTATTATTTACTTTTCAAAATATTATGGTCATTGAATTTCTAGTCAATTTGATATGCATTTTGAAGAATATATGTATGTAGCTGATTCATGTAGACAAATGTACTTAAAATTTCTTCATAATAGCCAGCCAATAGTGGCATATGCCTTTAATCCCAGAACTCAGGAGGCAGAGGCAAGTAGATCTTTGAGTTTAAGGCAGCCTGGTCTACAGAGTGAGTTCTAGGACAGCCAGGACTATACACAGAAACCCTGTCTCAAAAATAGCAAAACAATTCTTTATAATCATAACAACTCATGTAAAGGATAGAAGAGATCAATATGATGCTTCTCCCACCTTCCTGAGAAAATTGTGCTGTAGAAATCCTGAGTACAGTGCTTAAGTATAATCTCTAGACCAGGAGCACCAAGCACATTTGGTCATTTACTAGATATGTAGAGTTCTAAATCCCACACCTACAGAATCAGAAAACTCTGGAAGTAGGCCCCAAACCTACTAATAATCTCTGGAAGTAGGCCCCAAACCTATAAGAATCTTCTGGTTTTGATACCTGCTCAAATCTGAGAAAGAATTCCCTAGCTTAATCTTAGCTTTCAAGAGCCATATAAATCAGAGGACAATGTTAGAACATCCATGCAATATGGATAGTAGTAAAAAGAAAGCATAAAAACATACATGTTGCCATGAGATATTGTATTTTTCTTTCTTCCTACTTTGTCACTGGCACATGGTTAAAGTCACAGGGCCATAAACATTGCTGGAATTGTCTCTCAACCAAGGATGTGATAATGTACAATCTCAAAGAAAGAGGGTAAACAGGGAAGCCATACATCTCTCTGTAAAACCTGAGAATATGAAATCTCCACATTGCCAGAGTAACACTGTAGCTGTGTTCTTATTGTGGTGAGTGGCCCTCAGTGATACATGTGTCTTTCTATGGGTACCTGTATATGACACAGACGTGGTATGAAGTAGTGTGGTTTGGAGATTTAGTGCATACTGAGCCACAGAAGGGTCAGAAGTTGTCTCTGGCTTTAAAGCATCTTTCAACTACCAAAGGAATAGGGAATCTTCCCAGTATTGGCTATGCTGATTACTGTCCCACTGTGTTCATACTCTGTGAGTTATCAGGCTTTTGAAAATGTCTTCTTTATAATAAAAACTTGATCAAAGATGTGCTTCCCATCACAGGAGAGGACTCTTGTTAGAACTAAGAAATGAGTTTCCCTCTCCCCACAGAAGAGCAAAGCATGAGATTGAAGTTTGCAAGCCCGGGTAACTTTAAGAATCTACAAAGGAACTGGCTCATATTTTTTTTTTTGTCCAGAAGAAATCCCCATGCTATATTCTTTGAAATCAATGTCTCCTTTTGTAAGAATTGTCTTTGCACTTGTTGAATTACTGGCATGATTTTATTCTTTGAAACCAAAGAGTAAACAAAATTTGTACCAAATGTGTTTGATTTTGCACAAATGTACAAATAAGTTATTCACACCACATCTGAAATCCATTAGCACACTGCCTTTTCCAGGAGGTAACTGCAAATTGTACACTCAAAACCAAAACTGATCATGAAAACTTCATGCAAACATTGGCAGAAGAAAACACTGTCATTACAAGAAGTTAAAACAATTGCAGGTTTGTAGTTCAGCCCTAATTGATATGTAAACATTCGGTGAAAGCAGTGAAGAAATACATGAAAGGAAAGCTAAGTGCCAAGATATTTGCAATGGGGAGTGGGGGGGGGCGCTGTGGAATTCTTTAATCTGAATAGAGAATAAAAAGTCAATGTTGCATAATTGGGTGCTAAGTAAACCAGAGAGAGGGTGCTAAGTAAACCAGAGAGAGAGAGAGAGAGAGAGAGAGAGAGAGAGAGAGAGATCACTTAAAATTTAAACTTTTACTTATTCTTGTAAACTGTACATTATTTTCTGACAACCTTTTATGTAGAGGCATCAAGTCTGTATCATGTACCCGTCCATGGAAATCTGGTGCTAATGAGAACTTGGGTTGGTGGAATTTTAATATTTAGATTTAAAATAAAATAATCATAAGACTAGAATTTTTATTTAATATTTCATTGTGTTTACTTAAATAATGTGCTATGTACCATAGCACATGTGTCGAGGTGAAAGGCACCTTTCAGGAATCAGTTCTCTTCTACTGTAATGTATATCTTGGGGATTGAACTCAGGTTGTCAGGCTTAGAGTCAAGTGCCTTTATTCACTGAATCATCTCTCTACATCTTTCTTTAATTTTTTAATTTAAAACATGTATAGAACTAAAGATGAAGCCCAGTGCCTATATGCTAGGCAAGTGTGCTATAACTGATGTATATCTCCAGCTGTGCTTTCATATATTTATTTATTTTTATGTGTGTAAGTACTTTGCCTACATGTATGTCTGTACACCACATGCATGTCTGGTCCCTTGGAGGGCAGAAGGAGACATTGGATCCCCTGCAACTGGAGTTAAAGATGGTTGTGAGCCACCATTGTGGGCTGAGAATTAAACCCAGGTCCTCTAGAAGTGGTCTTAACTGCTGAGTTGTCTCTCCAGCCTCTGTGTTTTGTATTTTAATTGGCAAGTAGTAAACCTATGTTTTGAAGGTAAAGTATAGTTTTTAGTTGTGTGTTCATTATAGAATGATCAAATGAAGCTATCCATTACTTCACATACATTTCATGGTATGAATAGTTAAAATCTACATCTTATACATTTTGAAATACACAATAAATTATCAATTGCATTTTCAAATTGTGGAACAGATCTCAAAAACTCATCCTGCCAGACTAACTGAACTGTACCTTTTCCTGGCATTTCCTCATCCTTCCCTTCCCTAACTCAGCCTCTGATAATCACATTCTTTCTTTTCTAAGTTTGGGATTTCAGGTTCTACCAATGTGAGATTTTGCAGTATTTCTGTAAGGTTCACAGATATTTATGTGAGTTCTCTGAAGTCCCAGAAAACTTCAAAACTCTTGATAAATGATGGGAAAGGAGGAGGGATGGCAGAAACTTGCCTCTGTGGAATATGTCCTTGGACCTACCTACAGGCCAAAGGTTGTCCTCTGCTTTTAAAACCCACAAAAGTCACTAAGCCAAGTGATGTGTTAAGAAAGATAACTTCTGATTTTGAGACAAAGTAGGAAGGATTCAATTGCTGGGGGGCAAGAAAGAATGCCAGGGTCTCAGGACTTCCAGAAGAGTGGGGACCTGGGTTACACATGAACAGTCAGCAAAGTGAAGTAAGGAGTGAGCGACTGCCATAGTGTCACATGTGCCCAGTTTACAGAAGAACCACAACAGAAGTTGCACCTACCTTCATGCCTTATATACTTAAATCTAAAAAGCCTCAGAGGTGAACTGAGTCTTTACTTTCTGCTCCCTGGAGGGGAGCCATGAAACATAATCCAAAATAAGAAAAGTCTCCAGTAATCCTATTCTGTGTCCTCTCTGAATACCAAGTCCATCACAACCTGGATTCAGGGTGAACTTCTTCTATGGATGTGATTAGATGTCACCAATTTTTATCATTTTCTTTTTGTAATTTGAGACCTAAAGAACAGTTGCATAAAATGGGTTTTATTCTTTTTTATATTCATTCCTGAGAACTTTGAAATAATAGAATATTTCAGTTGTTGAATGGAGGTTAAGAAACTGGCCTATGTGAGATGGATGTCCCCTTTCTTGCTTGGAGTCACATTCTAGCAAATTGTGCTTACATGCATGTACACATATAGACATCTACTCCTACACATGTCTGTATACATGCATTTTTGGTATACAAGTATGAACAAAACATGCATTTGTCATTATTTGCAGTAGGAAAGTACCCAGATAACACAGATTACAGACAAGACTTCAGTCCTGCTCTTCAGTTCTCTGTCAGAATAATCTGAACACCACCTCTAACAAGAGAACACGGAATTTTGGACAGCTACAGCACTATTTGTTCAACAAATAATTTTTTTAACAGAACCTAGAAAGGGTCAACAAAACAGAAATAAAGCTGATAAGGTACCACCTCTGGCTTTGTTACCACACACTTCTAAAGCATTTAAATCATTTCTTGGTTAGGTCTAACTAGCAAAGAGAAAAATGTTTGAGAAACCATGAGGTAGACTAGACATCTTAGCCGGGAGTAGTGTTAAATCTCCAAACCCTTACATTCCTCAGACTCTGATAAATTATAGTCAGAAGGAAGTTCGCAATGAAGCTCCGCTCAACAAATAAGGCAGAAAATTCCAGCCATTCATGATGAATTAAACTTCACAGTGAAATCCATGGGCCCAGGGAGGAGGTCAGACTGCTGAAGATTCACCCTTGGCTTTGAGATTTAGTTGTATAATCCCCACTCCACCCCCATCTTCACCCCCATTCCCAGATTTGATGATGTGGGAAAGAAGCAAATGATAAAAGGAAGCTAAATTAAAAAGTGGAAGTTTAATTGTGGTACAATTTAAGATGATAAGGTTAGTCCTGAAAAAAAATAAGAAAGATTATTCAGTGAAT
Source organism: Sigmodon hispidus (assembly GCA_004025045.1). Taxonomy (NCBI): domain Eukaryota; kingdom Metazoa; phylum Chordata; class Mammalia; order Rodentia; family Cricetidae; genus Sigmodon; species Sigmodon hispidus. Next base: position 142,322 of record PVIH01002268.1, read on the forward strand.
AACTCATTCAAAAGAAAAATAATTACATAGAAAACTTTGTAAATTAGAACTCAACTCTAAATAAACTGAAAAACCTTCTCATTGATTTTTCAATTAAAATATGAAAATGAATTATGTAAGCATAGCAAGGTAGTCATTTCCAAAAATCTACACTATCACAGTTAACCTCAAAAAGATTACCAGGATGTTGCTCTATTAGAAAAACCTGAGTTATTTGGTTGTCATTTGTAAGACCTAGCCACAAACAATAGTAGAATTCTAATAGATGGCACTGAAGAATTTTTGAAAAATCTACTTGTATATAAAATTAGAGATAGGCAAACATACAGAAATGTGAATCTAGTACAGAATCACTTCAGTCAAGTATTACCCTTAGAAAACTATAGTTTCTTCTCTCAGAATTATAGTGTCCAAGTACAGTTTATAGTGAATAATGGAAAATAAAGGAGATCTCAAGGAAAGGAGTACATAAATGATATTTGATTTTTTTTGTTATTGTTGTTGCAAAGCTAAAACAAAAGTCAGGTAACAGTTGTGAAAATGGGCAAAACTTACTACAAGCAATGGGCCTTTCTCTTCCTTAGTGCAAATCTTGAGTTTGAGTTTTTTTGTAATAAAATAAAGAAATCTAATTTTAAAAAATTATCTCAGTAGTCAGCATATCACTATTGTGCCAAAGCTATTTTTCAACAGGAAGGAAACACAACTGCCCCCTTAGAAGCCATGTGTTTCTTCATATATTAGAGACTGAGTCAGGGCTGTCTAGAAGAGAGCTGGCAGAGCAAAGAAAGAAGAGACTTATCATGGGGATTGTCACATGAGTATGAAGGAAAAAAAGGCACATGGGACACAGTCTACAAGCTAAAGAGCCATGAATGTCAGGGATGGGAACCAACTGAATGTGAAGGCCTGAAAAGGTGGGATCTACTAGTGTAAGTCACAAAGGTCAAAGTCTGAGATCCAGGACTTCTGATGCCTAGAGAAAGAGATAATGTTTCTTTCTGGCTAAGAAGCAGTGGGTGACTTGCCTGTCCTTTTCACTTATGCTTTTGGGGCCTTCAGTACATTATAACTACTCACTTTGTTAAGGGTGATCTTCCTAATACAGTCTACCAACTCAAAAGTTCTTTCTTTTGGTCACACTCATAAGAACACAGAACAGAAATATTTTCCCAGAAATCTGGGCAACCCTTGCTCAAGTCAAACTGACATATAAATTAACAATCTTATCTCTTAACTACAACCATTACCCCAGCAAAGTGTAGAATGTATGTCTTGGGTAAAACAATTACCACATAATATTTGGATGAGATAATTTCATTCATAAAATTTTATTAAAATTCCTTAAAATTATATATAAATATTTATATTCAAAATTCAGTTTAATTTTTTAAAGTTTAAAAAGTTTAAAAATTAAACTTTTTAAAAATTCCTAGTTGTTGTGCATTCAGGACCAAAGACTTAGACTTTAATGAATTTACAAATTATCAGAGTACCCTATTAAAATAAAGCTTCTAATTTTCCATCCAGTCTAACACCCAGCATTATACATCTTCAGCAAAATATATCCATTTGGATTATGAATGAAAAGCATGTTTCCCATATCTGGCCACGGGCTTCCCTTTATGAACCTGATTTGTCCATTGATTCTTCTGAGTCAGTCTTCTACAGTAGCCAATATAATATAGGAATAATCAAATTTTCATGTGGTACTTGTTCTCCTGTGGTTAGATACTCTTGTTGCTTCATTAGGAGTTCACATGTAACAACTACAACTGTGCTACACAGATCTTCTCATTGCTTACTAATGAAGACATGATTCCTCTCTGGCAGAATGCTTTCATGCTTGCATGCTCAGGAGAATTCCAGAAAGTAACCTCTGGCAGCAAACAGTGCTAGAAACTCCACAAAACTAAGCAAAACACATAGACTTCCTATTCCCCACCACCACCAAGAGATTTGATGACCTATCAGTTCAGTCCATCTCTCTGAACGTTAGTTGCTTTAGCTCCTAATCTGAATTGCCATATCCAGGTACCTTTCAAACAGCACACAGAAAAGCAAAGGGTTCATCTAGGGGATAAAAAGGTGGCAACACTCTGGCTCTTGACTGATAAGTAGATGACACTTTAAACTGTTTCTGTTGATGGGAGTTCTTCTTTGCCTCAGATAGTATGTTTATTAGGAGGGAAAAGCATGCCAGGGCAAGTTTAAATCTTCCCTGAGAAGAAAACAGGAGCATCCTGTGGTATAAAGCTATCAATGACTCAGAAAGAGAAAACTATACATTTTTAATGACCTGAAGGCTTGTCAACAACACAGTTCACACCTAGTACTGATTGTCTACTGAATGTCTGGTCCAAATCACTGAAGCATTAAAGCTGGATCATGGCTCTCTATCCCCAGGCCCCAGCATGGGTAATTACTGTGGTGGCTTGAAAAGGAATTGTTTTAATTTTGGTGTATAGTAAACAACCTTTTGCATGTGTTAATAGAAACATCTTTGTAATGTAGAAGTACCAACAGTATGACTAGCCTTCTGCTGTTTTCTTGATTCTGAATTGAAATTTCTTACCTTCACTGGGGTAAGGACTGGCCCCTTAAAAACTATGGATTCCTTATATTTTTTTTCCAGCTGTGACCTCAAGCCAGATTCACAACTCAAGCAGTTTATCTTGCTTAGCTTTATTGTTATTTATCACCCATTGGGAAGGCTATACTTCAGTTATTCATTGCAATACATAAAATTACCCCCAAGCTTAGAAGCTTTACTCAACAAACATTGATTGTCACACAGCTTCTCTGGGTAAGGAATACAAATGTAGGATGGCAGTTTCTCTAGTCTAGACTAGGAAAGATCTGCTTCCTCCTTTGTTTGTTTGAGATTATTAGCAGGACTCACTTTCAGCTTTTCCTCTTATGAGTTCTTCCATTACAATTCCTTGGTACATAAGATTTCTTCATGGAGCATTCACCAATGGGAAACTCTTTTATTAGAGGACATAAAAGAGGGAGCAAGAGAGAATGGTGACTAAAGTCACGGTCTTTTGTAACTAAATCAAAGAAATGGCAGCCAATCTATAACTTCAGAGTAAGTCACTAGATCCAGCCACACTCAGGGGGAAGAATGGCAAGAAATTGGTATCACTGGGATCCAGGCCAGAGGTGCCCACAACAATCTAATTAAGCTTCCAGAACTGTTGTTGGCCAAACTTTATAGTTAATCTAGAATTTTAAATGGTTTCATAAAATAATTAATAATTGAAAGCAAAATAAGTGTGTTTTGTCAGGCAATGTAGGATACAGGATGTCTCGTTCAGACACCCATCTCAAGGGCAGGAGATGGGTGAGGTCCTGTCCAAAAGAAGGCCTACTTGTTTCTGTCTGCTTCTTTTGCCTAAGTCACTCTTTCTCCTTCACTGACTTGAACTTCTCGAATACTGTCCACTCCTCTATTTCCTAAAAAACTACATCTCTTTGGATTTTAAAACTTTTATTCCACTCTACACATAAACAATACCCATGAAATAAAACTTAGTGAGAAAGTTCAACAATTTCCTTTACTTTTAGAGAATAGTGTCTACTTGGTGCCTGTTATATAAAATAAATACAACATACACTGTTTTTACGTTGGTTCTAGATGTATGGTAGTTATGTGCTTCTTTTATGGTTGTTCTTCTTGCCTACTGAAATCTCTGTTCTGATTAAGCCAGTTTTTTTCTCACAAGTTAGAGCCTGCACTTAGAGTCATCATCTTTATGTTTAAATATACTCATACGTTTTCTTTTGTCACAGAAGTTTGCTAGGAGGCATGTCCCTAAACATAACCTAAGGTTGCAATAGATGTATAAGTTAAAAATTCAGAAATAACAAAATTCTACAAGAACTGTCTTGGGTCCAAAGGAATAAATGTCTTGATAAGAGACAGGATGGTGGCTTATTTACCAAAAAGATGTACAGAGTAAAGCTGAGTCACATTCTGAGGAAGAGAGAAAAGATACATGACCAAACACAGAAAATTCAAGAAAGGTAGAAATTAAGTAAGACTTGCAAAGTCTTTGCAAAGGCTTGAAAGAATGGCCACTACCCATGTTGTCTCTCCCAGCAGAATAATCCGGAGACAGCCTATATGAAAATGAGAAAAAAGAAGAGTTTAACTCAACTATATTAACAATAATAACAAAAATCCTTCATCTTAGAGATGAAGATAGATCAAATGTTTTAATATTGCTTTTTAAAGTATGGAATATACTTCTGATAGAGCTCAGTAAATATGTGATACAATTCTGATGGGTCTCAGTATGTTGCTCCTAAGCTTTCTGTAGTGCCTATTATTTTCCAGAGTAGACTAAGTGTCTCTGATGTCACTAATAAAAGCATCTATGGCCCTGTTGGATGGGTCATTGGAGTCTCAAAGCCAGGTGTAGGCTGTCCTCTGACCTCTGGCCTGACGCATCCCAGGGAGTCAAAAGGTGGGAGAACTGGTGTGGCTCTCAGCAGGGATTCCAATTAGCTCTGGTTCTCTTCACCATGAGGCCTAGAAGAGGCAGGAGCATTATGTTCCTAAGGTTTCCTCATACTCTGCTATCTCTTTGCTAATACATCTTCTTACATGAGCAGCCATGCCCTAGTCTTTCTTCATCACTAACTCTAAGATGACAGGTGAAGGATTATCTTTTCTGCCACTTACCATGAAACACAGCTTCAAGCAGTGCTTGTGGGTTTCTGAGCTTAACCACACAGCTCACAACTGAGTGGATAATCAATCATCCTATGACTAAATTCATCTGGAACAAATTTGAAAAAGTGACCATGTAGGTTTCTTTTCTGAGTGAGGAGGAAAGAAAAAAAAAAACTAAACTGAAACCAGAGTTCATCTTCTCAAAGTTTTAGAAGAAAAAAATTATAAAATACAGCAATGACTTTCCCTCCAGAACTTATGCACACACTGTAGGATTTGTGTAGATTTGTTCCCACTTCACAGTGCATTTAGCCATTAAAAATCTCTCTGTAGGTGTGGATGACGAAGGTCTTGTTTTGTTTAAGGGGCTGGCCACAGGGTGTTTAATTATGCTCCAGTAAATAAATGAGCAGCATGAAAAAAATAAATCCCTCTGTACATTTCAGTAGAGTGAGCTCCCCAGAGAATGAGATTTCAGTCTGTCCTAGGATTTTTTTAAAAAGGAAAAGAAGGAAGACATGGTACCTTCACATCATTTCATGCTGCTCTCAAATCCTATGCATGAAGGCTTACCTGGGCAGTGTAAAACCCAAAGAGCTGGTACCAGGCCATTCTTGGCTAGAGCACTCCTTGTTTTCTGTTTTCTTTTTTCTTCTTTGCATTGTAGACATTAAGGGATAATTTAAATTTCAAGGACCTTAATTTTTAAAAATATTTTTATTAATTTTTAAGAATTTTGTACAGTATGTTTTAATCATATTCAGCACCCTACTTCTTCCCAAATCCATCTCCCTCCCCTCCCCACCTAATTTTGTCTCTTAAAACAAAAATCCCATCGAGACAATTTGTGCTACCCAAATAGTTCTAGGTGTATGGCTTTGCACTGAAGTTTGGTTGACTTACCAAACAGTGTATTCCTAGAGAAATCTGACCCCTGCCCAGCAGCTAACAATTGTCAATGACTCCTTTGCTAGACCCCTCCCCACTTCCATGCCGGGATTTGGCTGGGTTGGGCTTACACCATGTCTTGTGCAGGGGGCCATCATGCTGCTATGAGTTCCTCTATGCAGCGGCCTGCTGTGTCCAGAAGATAATGTTTCCTTCTAATCAGCCACTGTCTCTGGTTCTACTCTTTCCACCCATCTGCTGCAATAACCCGAGCCTGAGGACAAGGAGCACAGTGTATCTGTTATATTTGAGGATAAACATTCTGCAGTCTCTCGTTCAGTTGTGAGTCTCTTTGTTAGTCACCAGCTACTACAAATAGAAGCTTCTCTAGTGATGGTTGAGAGATTCATTAACTATGGATTTAACAATAATTCATTAGGAATTGGTTTAATACTACAGAACCTTGGTTTTCATCTTTCTCTGCTACACTATAAATTGGGAGTAAAATTTTAAAATATATTTTTGATGTGTATTCTTAGGTTAATACTATTCATGCATTCATTTATTTGATGAATATTCCTGTATTGATCAACTCACACACTGTTATTCAGTTAATGTCTGTTGAAACAGCATCAGATACCTAGGTGCACTACCTTCCTTGAAAAGACTTTCCAATCTAACTGGAAAGATAAGAAATCATCTGTTTTATTTATTTATTATTTTGTTTTTGTTTTTCAAGATAGGGTTTTTCTTTTTAACAGCCCTGGCTGTCCTAAAATTCACTCTGTAGACCAGGCTGGCCTCAAACACAGAGATCCATCTGCCCATGCCTCTCCAGTGCTGGGATTAAAGACATGTGTCACCACTGTCCATCCAAATTTTTAAACATTAAAAGTTACAAATGATTTAGCTCAACAAGTCAACAAATTCTGCTTAGAGCACTGTTTCCAGGTAGGCAACATCAAATGGTAGCTGCAGAGCAGCTCTAAGGTCCTGAGAAAGTGGACTGGGTACCGCAATCAGGTGGCCTGTTAGGCAGGCTTTGCTAGGAACACACCCTAGAGGCCACACAGTGTGACTCTTGGTGCCATTGTGTGCAGTAAAAGAAAAGGCAACCTCTGTGGGCTTAGTATCTTTTCTCAGAGCAGCATTTTAATTGTCTTTCCTCTGTATCTGTCTGACATCTCTGCTCTGCTCTTCTTCATCCCAGAGTTTTCAGTCTGGTAGCCCCACCCATACTTCCTGTCTGCCTTCTGGCCAACCAGTGGTTTTATTAAGCCAGTAGAAGAGACAAATATTTACAGTATACAAGAGCATAATCCCACAGTAAGAAATAAATATAAGGAAGTCTAGCTTAACCTGTTCTTGTATCCATTTATCTGGAATATGTCAAAAGGTAGGAAATTCACATAATGGTTTTCAGGCTTCAGCTATGGTAGGCTATATCCAAACCTGAATAAGCAAAAAAATGAAGACAGAGTTTTGAAGTATATGAAAATTATGCTGAATCATAATATTCACAATTTTCTTATTTTCTTCATTCTTTTATCCAACAGAAATATTAACTTGATCAACTGTCAACTTTTAGCCTTTTGTACTAATTTATTGAGCACTTACTACGACTCAGTACTATTTTTTGCTGTATTATTTTAGTTATTATCACAATAACATTATGAAATTGATACTATCTTAACTTGACAGTATGGCAGTAAGACTTGAAAAAGTCAAATAAATTTTCTAGGACATAAAATAAAATTGTAATTCTATTTATAACTGAGACCTGTGTGACCTTGGTCTGGGAAGATAACCCAGTGAGGAGAGTGCTTGCTGCTGGAGTGTGGGCATGAGTTTGCATTCTACATATTCAGACAAAAGCCAGGAGAAGCGGCACTGGTTGTATCCCAATACTTTAAGGGAGAAACAGATATCATTATTGGCCAACCACTCTAGCTGTAAAGAGGAGGTCCAGGCCCAGTGAGTGGCCATGTCTCAAAAATAAGGTGGAAAGACAGGACTTAGAACATTGACTTCTGGCCTCTCTAGGTACATGCATAGGTGAGCACACCTACAGTAAGTGTACACACCTATCTATATGAACATGTGTACATGCATACAACATATATACACAACACACACAAACACACACACACACACATGAAAAGAATACCCATGAGCTTACTCACTTTTCCATCTCAATCACATTTCAGACAAGGAGCTACATAGGAAGAAGTTATTCTGCAACTCTAAAACTTTTTAGACAGATCTGTTGCTTCCTTGAACTTGGTTTATGGTTATAGTAAGTTATACATAAGTATGTTTGTTATATTTGTAATAAAAATGTCATCAAGAATAAAAGAAATTAGGACTTAAAATACTAGCAAGGAGATAATAGCTTGATTCCTCTATTTCAGAAAATAAAGAGATCAGTGATTGATAGTCATTGATGGGCCATTCATATACCTTTCTGGCAGCCTCACCCATACCTACATTAACCACATGTGTGCCTGAAGCCAACAACTTTCCATAAATAAAATAGTGCATTCATAGGAAAAAAATCCTAAAGTAATTTTAAAATTAACAATATGAATTGCTCAAATATTAACCACATGTGTGCCTGAAGCCAACAACTTTCCATAAATAAAATAGTGCGTTCATAGAAAAAAAATCCTAAAGTAATTTTAAAATTAACAATATGAATTGCTCAAATATTCCATTTCTTCCATATTTGTGAAATATGATAAATTCCATATATGTGCTGCATACAACAACCGTGAAAAATGTGAGAGAACCCAAAACACACAGACTCTTTTTCATCTGTTTACTCATGCCAAGACATTCCCTTGAAGATTGGAGTATTTAGCACCTACCTTTGCCACATCTACAATGTGCCTGGCACAGCTCCGTCTGTCTGTGTACTTCACCAACTGAGAAAAACACTGTAGAGTGCTTGCCTCCCTGTGAGATTTCCTCCAGTTTACATTGCCAAGCATTCATTAAGCCTCTAAAGTCCTTGCAGACAAGGAGTTCTCAGGTACACAGCAGTGCATTTAAACATCAAGGATTCCCTCTTCCTCTGGTGACAATCCTCCCCTTTTACCCAGAAAGATAAGTCCATTTTCAGACTCCTCTTTTATACAATCCAGCAGAGGAAGGGAGAAGTTTGATGAAAAATTCAAAACAGAGAAAAAAGAAACAGAGACCTAAGACTCTGACCCCAAGACAACAAGGACAAGTTTTTCATGGAAGTGGTGAGAGCAGGGAAATAAACTCTTTGAAAATAGCACCCAAGAACTCATCAAAGAAACCATTATTTCAGACTTGAAAGATCTCAGAGAATAATAACACTAAAAAACTTACCATTCCCACCAAGGAAATATAAGATAAAAGGCCCAAAGTTTATTTAAAAGTTCAAAGACAATATTGGTTTGCAGAAATCTCTTGACTCAGAGCTCTCACAGGGTCAGTAGCTTTATTGAACAGGATTTTCTCTTGTCCCACATCACCTTTACATTCCTCCAACTGGTACGTGAGTTGTTTAAACGTTTAGAACATTCACAGCATTTTGACACAAGGGGAGGGATCCCACAGACTATGTCAACACAGTTTATTGGAAATTTAAGAACATAGGATGGCAGCTTGGGGAAAATGGTAATGGTTGAATGGTTCTCTGTGAAATGCAAGTTGATAGTTGCTCATATTTAATATAATCTCCTGCCTTGACATGATAAAAAGTGAAGGGTGCACCTTTCTGAGAAAGGTGAAGTACTGAGAAGAGAGGAAGAGGTCAGAGACACAGGAACTGCTCTTTTGCTCAAGAAGGGAGGAAATAAACAGGCCCTTGAGATAAGAATGTTCCTCAGTATATTTTATCATCAAGTTTTTCAGATGTTCCAAGATAAATTCAAAAGTTAAATTCCTGACTGTACAAAAACACACACAGAGAGATCCCTGCCACCTGTGGGAGATCCATGGTACACTGGGTGCATATTCACAGAGGTATGAAACTCATTATTTCTGCATATGTCGAGGCCACTAATAACTGTAACATCTTTTCTTGGACATTAAACTCTAATTTCCTTGAATTTCTTCTCTTTTCTTTCTAGTTCTGTTATTTGGAAATGGTATGGTTGAGATATTTTCCTCTTTTCTTTAAATAGCTTCTCAAGATGCTAAAGTCAGCTCTGAGCCAACTGTGACTCTTACGGGTTGAGCAGAGATAAAAATCAAGACTGAGGGAGGGAGTTTGGAGGTGGGCTGATTTGTTCTCTCTGACCCTTCTTCGAGCCACAGGCTGGTTAGGAATGCCTACCTTCACTTCCCAAACCAGAGCTTCCCAGTTTTCTTCCTGCTGTCATTGCTTCTTTGTTTCTGATTCTGTTTCATCTCTATTGTAGCTAGAGAACATAATGTGAAGTTAATGCTCTGCCACTGAGCTACACCCATTGGGAAACATAATCTCAGTATTGCAATTCTTTGAAATTTATTTAGACTTGTTCTATAGCTATCAAATGACTATTTTCTTTTAATGTTTTCTCAGTACATAAAAAAGCTATGTATTTCTTGCAATGGTATGTGTTTTTCAAGGTTTTTAGCCATATTATTTTTATTTTGTCTTTATTTCTGAATAATATATGTTAATTATTTCAGTTCCAGGAAAAATGTGCTAAAATCTTACCATAATTGTGCTTTGTTATTTTTACATTTATCTTTTACTTTATTTATAATTAAATGCTTTTAAATTTAGAGTTTCTATATTCCCCTAAAACTTTTGTTGTTAGTACTATTTCTGATTTATTCCTTAATGATTTTTTCCTTTAAATCATTTTTATCCAATATGAAAAATTGTAAAGCTAAACTTTTTCTTGTTAATATTTAAACTTTTTTGGTTATATTCTTTATCCCTTTTTAAATATTCATACATTTACGGTTAAATTTTGTATATTCATGTTTTTAAATTACATGATTATTTAAAATTGGTATTATTGTATGTATATGATGTGACTACTATGAAATCAGCTCTCCGCTCTGCCTTTACATGGGTTCCATAAATTGAACTCATGCCATCAGCTTTCATAGCAAGCATTTTTAGTTGCTGAACCATCCTGCTCAATTTTTGCTTTTTAGGGACAGCATGTAGTCCACTAATCAGTATACATATTAATTTGTGAAAAACTCAAAGCAACTATACTACTATCTGTCTTCCACAGTTCTTGCACATTTCAACTTCCTAGTCCTCCTCCTCTTCCTCCTTTGCCTTTTCTTTGAATTGACAAAGTATATTATATGATTCTGTTTTCCCCTATGTCAGATTTCTAGTTACATGTTATTACTATTTCTTTATGTTTCCTCTGGGGATTGCTCAAATGTGCATCCTGACTTATCAAAATCCAATGTAAATTAGAAGTTTTAATTTTTCCTGAGGATTTGAAAATATAGTAACAATATTTAAGCTCTACTTATCCTCCTGTCAATCCACATGGATTTTAAAGTATTTAAATATAAGTGGCATGTATGTGTTTGTATGCATTTATGTTCATGTGTGTTTGTGTTCATATGTGTAAGTTTTCATATCTGAAAATGCAGGAGCTCCTGCCATCCATGTGTAAAAGACCTTCACATGTCAGTCTTGTCCTTTTATTTTGTTTTGAGAGTTTCTTGTTGCTTACCTTGTGAATGTCAGACTAGCTGGCCCTTGAGCTCTGGGGAATGCAGGAGCATTCTCTAAAACCCAACTCACCATGGTCACACTGATGAGAGATGTGTACTCTCATCATGGCCACCTTGATTGTTCAGATGTGCACTGCTACATATCACTTTTATATGAGTTTAAGGGATCCTCTGGTACACACTTTCTGAGCAAAAATTCTTTCCCCTGAGCATCTCCCCAGAAGTCTTCATCCATATATTTTTAACACTTTATAAACCTTGTACATTCCTGTATATTTTAGTTTTAAGTATCTGATGCCTCTAAAAAACTAATTATTCTGTTTTCTACTGTCATTATTAACTTCAATTTTGTCACATATCCATCCTCTACTGCTCTTTATTTTAAAAAATTCAGAGTCTAAAACAGACACAGAAGTAATTGCATCATTCATAATCAGATGATTATGTTTGAATCAGTAAGGTTCATATTCCAAGAGCAAGAGCCACATACTTTGAAAAAGTTGTAGGCCTTTAATGAGTTGGAGAAATAATGCCAAGTTGCACCCATCATTTAGTACTGTGCTTAAATTTAGTGGGAACAAAATCTACTCAGTGTCAAATGAACAACAAGAATACAATTGGTCTCATATAATTAGGAGGTCACCAAATCATGCTTGTTATAATTGGCATTGCTATAGCCAGGGGCTTGTTTGACCTCAAGTGATGATTTTGCCTAAAGGAGAAATCCAAAAATGTGTTTATTTTGGGAATGGGGACTGAGTAATCCAGCTGTAAGGCCTCCAGGCAGGAGACCAAAACTCAAGTCACAGTGCCCATGGAGAACTCAGTAGGGCTCAGGAAGTGGGGTTGATCTCCATTCAGCTTATCACTTGCCAGAGTTTGATTTTGTTTCAGGAAATGGAGGTGCCAAGACACCAGCAAAACACAACTGGGTACAAATATATCCCATCATTAACAGGATCATAATTACTCCCAAGACTGACCACCCATTTTTAAATGAAGATTTAAAAATAATAATCAGCCTTATAAAATAAACTTGAATTGTCAAACAGAAGGGCTTTCATTCCTAATATTTAGTTACACAAGAACAAAAACTAATATTTTAAAAGACAATCATACTCTCTAAGGTTGTAGTTGGATCACTGGGCATAGTATCCCCTATTCCAGGCCAACCTTCACCAAACATATTTGGTGAGTATGTTTGTGAAAGAAAAAAAAAAAGAGTTCATCTGGGTATGTTACATTCACACAGAGGCCTGGGAATATCCCACTATTAAAATGTTTGTCTAGAAAATGTTGCTTTAGTGCTTTGAGTGCAATCACTGCACTTTGCCTGTGCAAATAAAATTGTTTTCTAGCTATTCTTCTGTGTCAGCCTGGGACTTATGAGTACGTCCACTCTGTGAACAGTACAGATGAGTCACAGGTTAAGCATTCGTGTGAACCAGGTGGTTTTCTTTCCACATTTGTTAATGATACACTGAGCCTCATCTAATCAGCTTGTATTTGAAATCTATTGTTCCATGGGAAGTTGGGTGAGCATGGGTTTATCTCCAACGCAAATTCATCCTCATTGCTGAAAAAGCAACCCTGATACATGTGGCATTTTTTTTTCACACATGATAACAATAACATATTACAAGATTCTATTAGAACATGGTACAGTGCCAAGGATTTCCAGAACACTTGATTTGGTCACCTTCTAAAACAAAGACTGAACCATCAAGAGGGCTAAAATCTGATTTTGATGATGTTTCTGTTTATCACTTAAGGCACACCAAATTGTTATCTATGTTTTGCCAGAACTGATAAGAATCTAGAACTATGAATCTACTGCTGGCCACAGTGATGACAGTTCCCCTCTGTTAGTAAATATCTCTTTTCCCCACTAGAACTGCTTAGCTAGGGTGAATTCTAGCCGAAGGATGAAAAGCCAACTGGAACTGGGCATTTTGCCAGATAAATCTGATCCCAACTCTGTAAAGGAAGCAGAAAGTGAACTAGAAAGTCTTTGACAAAAGTTGTTGATAAGTGGCTAATGACTAGGGAAAGAAAGCATAGCGAGCTAGATATCTAACTCTGAACCAGCAGAAGAAAGACACAGGCAAGACCCCAGCTATAACACAATTAGTGAGCCTCATTCAATCCAGAGAAAAAAATGAAAACATACACGACTAAAGCTCAACCTTTGCTACCTACACTCATGGGAGAGAGGTCTGCGGAGAACTAAATCACAGAGGAGCAAAAGGGAACCTGAACCTCATTTTTCTGTTTGTGTTGGTTTTGCACATCAGGCAGCTCTGACTCTCCATTGTTTATCTCCTATCTCCCTTCCCTGCCTGTTAACTGTGGGCAATAGGAGCAAGTCAGGAGCTTCAGAAATCCCACTTCTCAATATTATCTTTCCATATAGCAAAGTACTTGTCTACTTTATTCCAATTTGGTTTAGAATTTTAATAAATGTCTACAAAAAGCTATATTAAACAGTATATACTCTCCTCTAAGTAGGTTTGAACCAGCAACATTAATGGATTGCCAAGATTGTAATTACCAGCAGCCACTGTTATATAAGGCAGAGGTAAAACAACGATGTTCTCAGCTCTTGTGAAGAAGTTCCTACCTTCTACAATAATTTTGAAAATAAAACCAACTCTCCAAAGTTCTAAGACCCTCGTCCAGTCAACCTGTTCTACTGAAAAATTTCACTGATGCCACAGCTCTAGATCACATGGGCAACAAAAGAGTCAGTCACTTGAACCCCCTTCCTCATTCAGTGTGCCAACTGCTAGCAAGTATGCACCACCTTCCTCGAAAGCAGTTGGGAGTCATTTTTTTTTATTTAAAAGTTTTTTTTTAATTTACATACCAACCACAATTCCCCTTCCCTCCCCTCCTCCTAGTAGCCCCCAGCTTCTCCCCACCCTACCCCTCATCCACTTCTTAGAGAGGGTAAGGACTCCTACAGAGAGTCAATATAGTCTGCATATCAAGTTGAGGCAGAACTAAACCAATCCACCATATGAAGGCTGAGCAAGATGTCCCTCTACAGGGAATGGGCTCCAAAAAACCAGTTCATGTACTAGAGATAAATCCTGGTCCTACCAGAGGCCCCACAATCTGCCCAAGCCATACACTGTCTTCCACATTCAGAGTGCCTAGTTCAGACCCACGCAGGTTTCCAACTGTTAAACTAAAGCAACACGAAGCCAAGAGCCAAAGTGGTACTCCTGAGCTCTCAAACTGCATGTCACCCCTGCCCATAAAACATACTGAAATGACTCCATGTCGTGGTAAGTTATCAAATTATGGAAAGAACATTGCAGAGATTAAAATGTTGCATAAGTGAGAGGGAGCAACATGAGTCAGGGATTTGGAAACTGTGAGTCAGAATACAGAGAAGGAGCCAAAACCCGAGAACAAAGGCCTGAGCAGAGGCCTATTGGACACCAGTGAATGGACACCATCCCTGTCAGCAAGCAGATAATGCCAGATCTGCACTGCCACTGACTAGGGAACAGATGATAGAAAGTTCAACAAAGATTATACTGGATTATTTAACTAAGGTTGTCAGTGTCAAGAGGGACACCTGCAGTGGTATAAATTCCTAGGAAGGGTATGTGAACACTTTTCTTTTAAATGAAAAAATCACTAAATAAATATCCTTAGTTATTCTCAATAGAGCAGAATGGTTAAAAGTGTTGTGGAATTTTAGGAAACATATTCTATTGTTTTATTCCTTGGTAATGTTAACAGTAGTCCATGGCTGCTTCATTAATATCTGTTTGCTATAGTGTTCAACACTAACCCCCAATCCCACATTTAAGTCTCTGAATTTTGCTAGTGGCTTGAGCAAGCATTTTATGAGCACATTCTGCCAGACGCAAGAGTGGGTTCCTCACACAGCCCTGAACCTGTGTTGAGTGCAGCTGACTTCTCGAAGCAGCTCAGGACCCACCTTCTCTGAAAAGCTTCTGCAGCTACTCACACTGGGCAATGTAGTCTAAGGATCCTCTGAACTCAACTGCTTACCCTTGTTCCCACTCAGAAGCAAATTGTTGATTCTACTGTGCTCTTCAGGCCTACCTATCACTGTGACTTATGAATTTCACTTCCATAATCTGAAGTCCTACTTTCTGTAAACCCTGAACACCAAGGTTAAGATTCACCATCCATTAATGGTGTAAATGGGTGTAAACATTTACTGAAAACCCACGTGTCACATGTATTATTATAGGAGAAGCTTAAATGTCAAGGGCAAATAATAGATAATTAAAAAACAAAAACAAAAATTCTTTTCCCCAGAGTATTTGTTCCTAGATTCTCAGGAAACTATGGCTAACCTGAGTCATTTTCCTGTTAAATAGGGCAGGGCTTTGCCCATGCAGATGGCCTCCCAAACAGATGTCGGAAGTTAATTTTGCTCACAAATAACACAGGTTCCTGCAAAGGCAGTGATTGTGGTGCACTGGTGTAGTAACATAGTGTCACACTGAACCTTCTGATAACAGACAAGCAGAAAAAAACTCACAGAAGAGGTGTGCAATGCACAACATGACTGTTTGGGGGCTGTAAATAAGCAATTATGGGATCTTCAAAATAATTATGGCAATTAAAGAGACACTATAATTGAAGGCAGTCCATGAAAATTCATTCTGTTGATATCGTCAGCATTAAATAAGCTGCTACATGTGAGAGCTACATGAATAAATACTCCACACTATGGTTAGAGCTTCCTGAATATAGGATATACTTTTAGCTTTACTACATCTAGGTTAAAGGAAAGCTTCATTCACCAGTTAATGCTCACTAGATAAAGCAAGTTCTAGTGTAGCTTTTTCTGTTTTGAGTAGAGAGAAGAAAACAATGTAGTTGGAGTAGTAGCATTTGGGGCTTTTCATTTATTAAATTACTGTAGCTCACCAAATATTTTTATTAATAATTTTTTCAGAAGCTAACTTTAATAGACTCTTAGAAAGGAGCCTTACAGGTTTATATGTTTAAAACCTAATTCATGATACATTAATCCTGGTGGAAATGTTAATATTTATCAAACTTACAAACAAATGATAGAAAGTAGAAAAGAACTTGCAGGATACAAGGAACATGATGAGTGGAGACAGTTTGCACAGAGAGGTTGCAAAAAGCAAAGCCTCCATCATTGGCAAAGCCTCCCTTAGCATGCCAAGCCGGCCTGAGTCCTTGATCTTCTGCCAACATGGACAGAGGGAACTTGCCACGCTAGGAATCTACTCTACTCTCAGGGCCGTTATCGCTGTTACAAATGTTGGCAGATGTTCCTGACATAAAACAATAGGAATGCTGCTGTCATTTCTGCATTAGCAAGTCATAAAGCTCCAAAGAATCCCCAGTAGAAAGGTTTTCATCAAGTGCATTTGAGAATTAAGGAGGCATGAAAGGGAGAAGATAACTTCACAGTAGGATCGCTGCTCCAGGGCCTTTCACCTAGGAAGGGCGCTTTGTGGTAGATTGGAAAATAGTATTACAGTGATAATGTTGATGCATTTTAGAGCAACAACAACAAAAACTCATTAATGTTTGAAATCAGGTTCCAAGAATTATGTGTCCAAGAAATCTTTACTAGGTTTTATCCAATGAGCAGCCATAATCACTAGAACATCCTCATCCTCTTCCTCTCTTTTTCTAGACGGACTCTTACTGCTTTTACACTCAGCTAAAGGAAATGGTTATCTTAGAATGATCCTCTTATAAAATGAATGGCATATTTTATGCCATTGCTTAGCCTAAGTGCAACAGTTCAGTTCTCCTTGAAATCACAGAAAAATCAAGAGTAAAATAACACAAAGGGCCACTCTCTGCTTTAGTGGAAAACAGAAAGCATAGTTAGTTTTTATTGTTAAGAATTAATTTATCTTAACTGATTTTTGGGCACTACCCTGGGTCTACCAGAGTCATGATCTAGGATCCTCTCCCCAGCAAGTAAGTCTATCTTGGTTCCAAGTAGAAATGGTCATATTAAAGCTTGGTCCTCAGTTCTTAGAGAATACCCAAACTATGTAGCTCTCCCCCAAAAAATCTAAGTTTCTGATAGATGTGTGATTTTTGAATGACTGTGAGGGATATAGACAAGGCAAGATGAATTCTACCTACAATTGGCTGTAAGTAGTCACAGAAATTCCTACCTCACTTTTGTCTGGAACAAACTATAAGCTGACTTTCTTTGGTAAATTCCCCTTGTTTCTAGACTGTGACTTGCCTCCTATTGAAAACACATGTAGCAATTACTCCCAAAAGTAAAATTTCTTAGGAAACTATGTATGTTAATCTACACTACCATATCTCTCCTAGAAGAAAATTGATGCTTTTCATTTTGAATTTTGAAATGAAAACTTCATGCATACATGTTATTCTACCATTTAAGAAAAAAATGTCAAACAGCAACAGAGAAAATGGTAAAGCTTAAGAAGTTCTCTGAAATTCAAAAGCATTTGATAGCAAAAGTGGGAGTCATGCAATCTAATTTAATATTCTTTCTTTCTCTCTCTCTGCATGTGAATGTATATACATGCATATGTTACTGGTGATCGAACCTCACACATACAAGGACAGTGCTCTACTAATGAGCTATGTTTTAGTCTCATTTTACTTATAGTTTTGAGATAAAGTCTAAGTTGCCAAGGGTGGACTTAAACTTTCTCCATAGACAAGGCTGGACTTAAATTGGAGATCCTCCTGTTTTAGCCTTCCTTCTGAGTAGCTATTGCTTATTGTTACAGGTATACTCCTGTTTAACAAAAGTATAAAATTGTCTTGCAGAAGCATTCATGCCTACTGGGAAAGTGACAAGTATAGATTAAATGAAGAAGAAGGAGTAAGTTCTTTAGTTGTAGCCAAAAGCAGCTAAAAGGCTCATGAGAATTATCAGGACCTCTTAAATCTCAGGTATACACACTGGTAGTTCTGAAATTATTTTTTATAAGCATTTGGAACAATTTTTTATTTTAGTTATCTCCAACACAATGTATTATAATGCTTTTAAAGAATAAAGTAAAATTCAGTTTAATAAAGATCAAGTGGCAAAGAATGAGAACCTTCATATCTTTTGCAAACAACTGGAATTCTGTCTGTATTGCATGTCTTTCCCAGATATTGATGAGTGCACAGCAGGGACCCACAATTGTAGAGCAGACCAAGTATGCATCAACTTACGTGGCTCCTTCACCTGTCAGTGTCTTCCCGGGTATCAGAAGCGAGGAGAGCAGTGTGTGGGTAAGTCCCTGGTGCAGTATTAAGATTTATGTCTTGAGAATTTTTAGGCATCAAAATAAAGCCATCCTGCTTGATTGTAGAATAATACCTAACTGCTTCCTCTTCTGATGATGTCCAATATAGTTTCCAACTACCAAGAGGAACCTTAAGGCTGAGCCTGTCTTGACTTAGTAAAAGCAAAAATCTAGTCTGAATAGAACCATAAAGACAATTAAGAACTAAATTTTAAATTATGGCTTGTGTCACTAACATACTGGTGATGGGAGTTCGTTTGCCACTGCACAGCACATGGCACATGGAGCAGATGTTGAGGCCAAATGCCTCCTGTGCTGAGTCTATGGTTGCTTCAGTACTATGTGTTATCATCATGTTTACTTGTTCTTCGAAGATCTCCCTAGCTCCAGCTCAGGTGCTCACTGATGACAGTGGTTAGCACATGTGTGGTCTTGTACCATGTAGCTGGCTGGGATTATCAGGCTGAGTTAACAGAGTCTAAAGCAGTAATTCTCAACCTTCTTAAGACCCTTTTATAGTTATCATGTTGTAATGACCCCAACTATAAAATTATTTCATTACTATTTTATAACTATAATTTTTGCTAATAATGTAAATATCTGATATACAAAGGAGTCATGACCCACAGGTTGAGAACCTCTGGTCTAAAGCCTCTTTACAAGTCATTGATAGTGTTTAAAGAGCAAAATGAAGCACTATACCTGAGGGAGTCTGAGAGGAGGATACCTCCTTGAAGTTTGGGGTCATGTCAGATGTGTCACTGCAGGTGCCACAGTCCCCACAAAGTGCTCAGTACATGTAAAAGATGATTTGCATGCATTCTGAATGAATGAAAGAAGTTTGAGGAGACCAGCTGGCATGCAGTGAAGTTAAATAGCACTCAACTCACTCAATCAAGAGGCCTAGCAGAAGTCATGAATCTCTGTGATTGGCTGCCTCTGCCTGTCTGTTTATATACCTAACCTCATACCACAGACCAGTGAAAAGGCTAGATTTTCTCCAGGGAGCAGAGAGTGAGGGTTTGGAGACAAGCAACCAGCATCAACTTCTACCTGAGAATGTGAGCTGTTGACATGAGCATGTCAGCACTCAGCTCTGCCTGCCTTGAGCTATGTCTAGGTGCTGGAACAGGTACCCAGACTCAAGGAAGGACCAGGGCTTCTTATGCTGGAAGCCATGACACAGAACAAGAGTGCTGGAAACTCCATAGATGCCAAAGCTACACTCTTGGTTAGTGAGGAAAATAAACACTGAGGGCCTAAAAGTATAGTAGTAACATACTCCACTTCAGGATGAAATAAAAATGAAGAAACACTAAGTGATAGCCTTCATGGGAAAGTGGAAAGATGAGCTCACATTTGGTCATGTGTGCTGATGTTGCCCTCACCCAGAAAGGCAGTCTTACATTCCTCATCAGTTCTATTGCAACAACACCCTCCCTCCAAAGACAGTTTCACCACATCTTCTCACTGGTTATTGTTCTGTGCCACACATTTATACACATTCTTTATAGAACATTGAGATATTCCCCTACAAAACCCTATTCCCCTATCAAATTTCAACCCAGAGTCACCTCCCCTAGAAGCCATAATCTATCCAAATATAGCTAGTCACTCCTTCCCCCCTCCAAATAAGATGAAGTAGATCTTCTTTTAGAAATTTCCAATGTGTTGCAGTCTGATACATATGTAAAATATAATAAAAGTGTTGTGCTTGTTTCAATTGTCATAGCTAAACATGGAGTCTGAGCTTCTGTACTTGTGGATTGACCCAACTCTCCATGGACCATCACAGTCAGCAGACCGCTGAGCAGCTTGCTCCCTCTGTCCCTTGTCTACCTTCCTATCAGTGATTGTCTCCCTCTGCAGAGTAACATGTTTATGCTTATGTCCCATGTAAACAGATACAGGATATATGTGCAGCTATGACTATAAAACCTTAATGCCAAGTGCAGTGCTGTAAAATGGATGTCTACTAGTTGAAGAAACAGGCACCATTGAGTCCTCATATATTCACTGAGAGCTGATTGTGAGCCAGGTACAGTTCTATATGTTGAAATACAGAATTAGGTAAACAAATTTTATAGGATAATTGCTCTAGAGGAGCGATTAGAAAGAAATTCATACATATTCACTAGCCAATAGTGGCACGTGCCTATTACATAAAACACAAGAAAACACTATAAATAATAGCTATTGATTAATGTAAGGTTTCTGCTCACCAAGTGATGTAATTGAGCACCCATTACACTAGTCCTTGCTATGAGAATTAAGCATATAGCTCCATCTCTACCTCAAGGGGAAAGATAGATTAACAGTGAGAGAGACAGACAGGCAAACAAACACATATCTCAATATTAAGTAACAACAGGGGCTACTTAGGAAGTCCAAAGCAGGAACAGAACACAGACAAGGCACAAGCTATCATATACATGAAGCAGATACAAAGGCCATGTAATGCCTCTCTCTAGTTATTTCAGTGTGTTGATTAATCAGCAACATTTGCATCTTTCTAATAATACTTCCCACTTCATTACTTGGAATTCTCTAGATACATCACCTACTCTGTACCATGTAAACTTTCCAACCATTCTACCATATGGAATAAGAAATGGGAGCTTCAGAGGCTAAGACAAGGACCTTCGAGATCAGAGATTCAAACTCAGGTTAGCTTCAGGACATCTGAGCACACCATTGTTTAAACAGCAGCACAGTATTGTTCATTTATTTTTTTACCATAAGGTAATGTTATTCCATGTTGCTTTAAAATTGTCCTATTAAATACACATGCTATGCTGGAGTTGTCAAAAAGTGAAGTCATGAAGTAATGACATTTCATAATGCTTCTAAGAGAGTCTGTCTCTGCAAGTTCTCTGTTGAGCGTTTTATAGTTGGAAATATTTATCAAAGGACACCGGCTGGAACACTTCATCCGAACGTCAGGACATTCTCAAAAGGTCACTTGTGTGGTGTCCTCTCCTTTCACAATGTTCTTTCATTTGACCCCTCACGAAACTTCTTAAGACACACATGGCAAGTCTTCCTATCGCGTTCTGAACAAACACCAACACACAAATGTTTAATGGCTTAGCCAGTCACCAGCTGAGCACAGCTCACATCTCTTCTCTCTTAAATGTAAGCTCTATTTTTCTTCTTTTTCATTTCCCTCATTTTAATTAAAATCTGGAACTCCAAACTAACATCCTCCTGTGTATGTGAAATGGTCTTAACCTCTTTCCTCTCTTTACATTTCAATGTCTTTGTTTATGTTATTGCTGAAATGGGTGATTGGTTTTTTGTTTTGTTTGTTTGGTTGGTTGGCTGGTTTGGCTTTTCAAGAAAGAATTTCTCTATGTAACAGCTCTGGCTGTTCTGAAACTCATTTTATAGATCAGGCACTCACAGAGATCTGCCAGCCTCTGCCTCCAGAGTGCTGGGATTAAAGGTGAGCGCTACTATACCCAGTAACAACTCGGTTCTGTGTCTGTGCCATCTACTTAGATATAGATGAATGCACCGTACCTCCATATTGCCACCAGAGATGTGTGAACACACCAGGATCCTTTTACTGCCAGTGCAGTCCTGGGTTTCAGTTGGCAGCAAACAACTACACTTGCGTAGGTAAGTCCTGTGCGAACTGTTACCCCGACCGACCAACTTCTGCCTGAAGGAAAAGAAAGCCTCATGGTATGGTGCATTGTTTCTGGTGTACTGTTCTCCCAATGAACTGATTTCCATTAGCTTCCCTCAGGGTCATAAATCTAAAAAGACAAGAGCTTATCTGTTTCTTAAAGTACATGAGTATCAAAATGGAAAACATTCTTAACCTTGGCTTTAGTTCTCCTTTATGGGTATATATAATTTTTTAATGTAATTACAAATAAGTAGATACATGTACCTTATTTAGTCAACACTGTGTGATAGAACAGTGAAGAAGCCAAAAAGTTACTGGAAGTTAAAGTGCATAAGCTTTCTACTAACAGTACATGTGACCCTTACATGCCTCTTCTCCCCTCTCAGAGTGCAATGTCATTCATGCACATGAGTCTAGGGCCTGCATGACCTGGAAGAAATCTAGTGCAGGAGGAAGAAAAATGCCCTTTTCACAATAATTTCTGTGTGTTGCAGCATAACAAAACTCTGCATGAATCTCAGAGGTTTATGCTAAAATTTTTAAGAAATTTAACAGAAACCATTTAAAAAGTAATAAATAGCCAGATAACTCTCTACCACTGTGTGCTAAGACACCATATCAGTTCAAGTATCTTATAACAATTATTTATGGATTTGGATTTTGAATCTAAAATATAAGAAAATAGGTGCTGGAATGTATGTTTATTGGAAGCATTAAATTCTTTGGAGGAGATTTATCAAATATCAAACTGTAATTCCTAGAAAAAATATTCTGGTATTTCTAAAAGAAGTGTATGACAGGCTTTTGAAGTTGTTCCAACAACTGTGAAACTGAATGGATGTTCTCCAGTGAGCTTCTACAGCAAGGGACCATTTAGCATCAAATGATATATAGGAAAAAAAGAGCAAGACCAAGCCTAAAAATGTCCAGCTGTAGATACACAGATAGATGTGGATTTAAAACCTTTCCTTGCAGATATAAACGAATGTGATGCCAGCAACCAGTGTGCTCAGCAATGCTACAACATCCTCGGTTCATTCATCTGCCAGTGCAACCAAGGATATGAACTGAGCAGCGACAGGCTCAACTGTGAAGGTAACTTGTTTTCCAAATGTCTTATAGCAAGGAATAACCCTGTTGATATTTTCTTGCCTGATTGTTCTGCTGATGAAAACATAATCTAACTTCCACAAATCTTATTTTTGAAATGTTATAAAGGCAGTTCGGTGGAAACCATGGCTTTTGATTCTGTTACTGGAAGAAATATAAGAAGCACTGAGTAGCTAGAACACAAAGTATAGCCTAGGAGTGTCTGGATTCTCAGAGTATGCTCCAGTGGCAGTGTCTGCTGGGAGATTATGAGAAACTGTAAATCCCAGAGCCCATCCTCAATTTTACAAGACAGAATTTGCACATTTAGGTTTGCAAAGACCTAAAGACATGGTAAAAATCGAAGAGACCTGGTCCCTAGCTTTATCCATGCACTGTGTGGTTTGAACACATTTTTGAACAAGTCTGGGTTGCAGTTTCTAAGGAATAAAAAGATAGTCAGTGGGATGGATGGGTGACCTTGAAAGTAAAGTGATATGCTCCTCCTAGGCAATTCTATTGCCTTAACGCATCATGAAGGAGATGTCATCAACATTTGATGTTCATGCCCCCCTTATAATTCTATACATGTTTATTTGGGACCACATAGGTCATAAACCATTCAAAGAAGTTTTAAATCATCCAATTGTGTTTAAAATCTTAAGGAGTCAGCTTAGTTAGGACTGCTGCCTCTCTGTCCTGTGTAGCAAACTATAGCATGGTGGCTAATTCTGAAATGCAAAAGATTCTTTCCCAGAAGGCCACATCATTCAAGACATCACCTCTGCAAACCCACACAGGTATGCAACTTAAAGTTCAAAATTTATGTAAAGTCACACCATTACTAAATAGAGAAACATAAATCTGCTACCTGAGTAGGTAGGTCTACAAAACCCAAAGTGAAGAGTGTCGTCATGTGACCACCTACTCAGTCTGCTTACCTTCAGTAAGAAAACCTCTGCAGGCTGCGACTGAGAGATGTGAACTGACACTGTGTTACACAGCCCGTCCTGCATTTCACATAGAGCCTTGCACTTCTTCTAGTTTGTAGCTTATACTCTTTTGACAACTCTTTAGCTGATCTAAAAATATGTAATATAAAACTATGGCAGCAAAGTTTCTCAGTTCTGTGTCCGTTTTCTTGCCTGATTCTCCAGACATTGATGAATGCAGAACCTCAAGTTACCTGTGTCAATATCAATGTGTCAATGAACCAGGGAAGTTCTCATGCATGTGTCCCCAGGGCTACCAAGTGGTGAGAAGCAGAACCTGCCAGGGTAAGCTCTTTGTTCTTAAACAGCTGAAGTTGGACGTAGCCTTGGAAGAACTTGGAAAAAGCTACAGTGTTCAGACCTTTGTTTTCCCACCTTGTTTGTACAATTTGAATTCCTGATTCATAACATTAATAGAGTAGACTTTATGAAAGGAAGATTCAATGGTACCCTGATTTTCTTTAAACTTTAACTTCTTTTCTAAAAAATGTGATTTAAATAAATGTTATATTTCTTAGTATATTAATATTTAAGGAATTATACCTTTCAATAATCTACCAAAAAGGGTTACTTACTAAAATTTTTACTCTGAGTTTAGAGGTCACTCTTACTACTGGGCTAACCATGCCTTAAACAAGCCTTCAAGGCTGCATCGTATCAAAATTCTGAAGAGTTGGCCTCCAGTTCATAGCCCTCTAGCCTCTCCCTCCTAAGTACTAGAATTACAGGCATCACTCTCTGCCAGTTTATGTGGGATTTTAGGTACTGAGAAAAACAAAACTTATGGTGAATATTAGAATGTGTTTGAATGACAAAATAAATCCAAGCATTGAGTCAATAATAGCTAATGACCATGGGCCCAGTTTGAAAATAAATGTTCAGATGGTCCTTGTGTCTTCTCCTGGGTAGAAGAGAGAGTTCCTGCAAACATTCAGAGTCTGACAGGAAGATGAGACAGGAAAGGCTGACAGGAAATGTACACCCCTCCCCTAACCTGCAATGTTGTAGACATTTAGACATTTCATTAATGGGAAAAAATTAGCAAATAAAAAATATATAGATAATCTTAGAAAATCTAATATAAATACATTTACACAAAATAGTGGACAAAAGAAAACTATGACAGAACCCACTTGAATCTAATTCAACTGTATTCTGTCTGTAGAGTCTGAACAAACCATCAGACCTCTCTAAGTCTTGGCTTTCTCTTTTGAAAAGGGAAGTGTGGGAATGAAACAATGACAAAATAAAACAAATTAAATTATTTACACAATTCACAGTGTTTTGATTAAATGTACTTAGCAATGTAAATGATCAAGAGTAAATCTCTAAATAGTTCTTTTTGTTTGGAACCAGAAAGACTACAAATGAGGGCAAGAAAGATATTATCTTTAAAAGACAAGATTGAGGGCATGTAGAGTCTAATCTACTATCACAATTACATGAGGGCAGCTATGAATACAGAGGATATCTGAGTCCCAGGATTTTATCCTGTGGAAACATACCCCAACCAGAGGTATAGGCATAATCTCTTCCACAATGAACATTGTTACAATTCTTCTCAGGTTATTAGAAAGTCTGAAAATGTTGATTATAAGAAAACATTGCATTCCAATGATCTCACTTAACCCTAATTGAGACATGAATATTACATACAAGAAAATATTAGCTAGTCAAATATTTTAATCAACTCCCTTGTAATCATCCAAACAAATTTCTGTGTACTTCTTAATCACAAGTAAATTTGATAGTCAGCAAAGACAGATTCAAATTAATGCAGAATAGGATCTTATTTGCCTGGGCTATATCTTCAGGAATATTTCTGTTATAATTAAGGTAAAAATGCATTGAAATCAAGTGAGAGTTCACAGTGTGTCATGTTGAAGATACACAGAGGCAAAACTCTTGTTTATAAAAAACATCTTTTTGTCATGCAAACTTACATTCTTTTAACATTAAAGCAATTACTTCTATATACTAAAACCCTGGCATCATTTGTAAGAACAAAGTAAAATCTAACATATTTGGATTTTTATCTTTTCCCAAGAAGTTAAGGGGTTTGTCGGTCTGATAGAAATGTTCTCATGACCATAAGTCACAAAAATCAGAGCACAGTGCATATGCTATTGTTTTGACCCTAGACCAAATAAGATGTACTTATACATACATATCAAATATTTTAATTTTGTTTCTTCCTGAATTTTTTCCAGGATGAGAGCTGTTGATTATGTAGGTTATGATGGAAGTAATAAATGAAGTCATAGACTCGTCTCCTTTTGCTACTGCCATGCTCCATTGTATAAACTAGTGTCAGTATTCCTTTTTGTTGAATACCACCTTCATTAGGAAAAAGTGGAAATATAAGAATATCTCAACAGTGACTTCTAGGAAATCTAATTTTTTTCTTTAGCTATAGTCACGCCAAGAAGGCAGTTTTTATAACTTATTCTCAGAAACTGTAGCTTTTTCAGTTCCTCCTGAATTGCAGAAAACTTAAGCCAGCTAGAAATTAAAAGATTGCTTTCCTCCAAAGACACAGCATAAAATTATTTTCATAGTAGAACTACCCCTGTTATTTTATGACCTTGAATTTAACCTGTTTTCCTCCATATCCAACCAAGATAGCCTTGACATCTAGTTTCATATAGCTTGTATGAGAAACAACTAACTTAATATTCATCAAAGCCAGGAGATCCAAGCCTTAACAATAGCTAATGGAAAGATTTGGGAGCAGCTATCTTTCCCTCCCGCAGGAGTTTATAAGCTAGGAATACAAACAAATAAGCAAAACAGATTTTGATAAAGTAAAAGAGAAAACAATAAAGACCTTAAAAGAACAATATCAGGTATAAAAATTCATAACTCATACCCTAGCACTCAGCTCACTGACTTGAAGCAGGATTAGATAAATCACTTAAGAAAAGACAAAGAATGAAAATACTCACTTGTAGAGAAGGCATGATTCATAAAAGGCTTCTGTAAGACAAAATAGAAACTACAATTCATGTGGAAGTAAAGTAGGAATTATGTAAGAATATGAACATTAAGTATTGTTTTTAACATACTTTAACATATTAACATGCTTGCTAGTAAAACTGTTTCTTCAGCTGTCATCTGGGGATCCAACTGCCAAATCTAAAATTTGCCCCTATCTAGCCGAGACTAACCATCACTCTCATCCCCAGGACTCTCCTCATCTGGTTGCTTCTGTTTACATTGCCTTTTCTTTATTTGCCTGTGACCATTGATAGTCCCTTCTTCCATGCAGCCCTGAACTATCTCTGCTCCATGAAGTGGAACACTTCATAGTTCACTTTTCCACTGCATCTTGCAGAGAGTGTAACCCCCTCCCAGAGCACCATCTGTCTCTGTCCCTTGCTTCTAAAACAGCTGCCCTCTCTTGGAAATATTCCCCTCTTTACATGAGAATTTATCATCTAAGGACCACCCTTGAAGGCCCACTTGAGATGCCTCTTTTTCATTCTGGTCACTAATCCTTCACACACAATCAGTTGTACTTCAGCTTTGTAGTGCTCTTACATACCTCTTAATTGCATTTTACTCTGTTGGTATATCTATATTCTCAACTAGGTAATCAGCTCCTTGGAGGTGAATTTTTTGTGTTTCTTTCCTTTCATATAAAGAAACTCATAACTAGTGTTTGACTTTGAATTCAACAGATGGACAACTGAAGAGTGATGAAAAATATCAGGAAATGTCATGTATTAATTAGGCCACAATGACTCAGCTATATCTATCCTGATGTCAATGCAGGAAATTTAGGTTGAACCCAGTCTTGTGTCTAAGAGCAAACTGAACAAGACAGGTATGATGGTATCCACATGTAATCCTAGATCTTAGGAGGCTAAGACAGAATTTTGAGCTCAAGGCCAGATTTGATTACACTGAGTTTCATATCAGCTTGCTCTACATGGCAAGACCTTGACACATACCCCAAACAAATAAAAATAAATAAAAATAAATTGATAACAGTTTAGAGTCCCTCTGGCACTTCCTTATAAACCAGAATCTTCCACATATACAATTCACTTAAGTTAGTAAATTCTTTAACCCTGTGACTGCAGATATAAATGAATGTGAGACCACGAACGAATGCCGAGAAGATGAAATGTGCTGGAATTATCATGGTGGCTTTCGTTGTTATCCACGAAACCCATGTCAAGATCCCTATGTTCTAACATCAGAAAAGTAAGCAACATTAGAACAATTACATTAAACATAAGAAGTTTTCTGGTCTTCCTGAGACAAAATGGTGACTACTTCTCTGTTTGTCTCTAGCCGATGTGTTTGCCCAGTCTCAAATGCTATGTGCCGAGAACTGCCACAGTCCATAGTCTACAAGTACATGAGCATCCGATCTGACAGGTCCGTGCCATCAGACATCTTCCAGATACAGGCCACAACTATTTATGCCAACACCATTAATACTTTTAGGATTAAATCTGGAAATGAAAATGGAGAGTTCTACCTACGAGTAAGTATCCTTAGGCAGTATTATTAGATGGTGGGAAAGTGGCCATTGATTGTTGCACTCACGTGGGAGTTAACCTAAAACCTAAGAAGTTTCACGTATAGGCATTCTGTCTAGCCTTCTAGAGTATGTGTGTTAATACTATCAGATGTTAAAATCTACATTTTACACAAGAGTGAGTGCGATTCTGAAAGATTAAGTGGTCTCCCAAAAGACACTTAGATTCCAAGACATACAATCTAATAAAGCTGTGTTTAATTGCTCAAAACACAAGTGTGCCCCCAAATGGGTACTGCAAAAGCACCAATTAACTATACAGAGAAAAAGACTCAAAGAGTTTTTTGCTTTTGCTTTTGTTTTTTTGTGATAAACTTTATGGACTGTTTTGATGTTTACACATTTAACTTATCTCTTGATATATTAACTTCTTCTTTGATCCAGAATAACAGTGCTCCATTTCTTTGCCAGAAGATTAGAAATGATTTAATTTCCCAGAGCCAGTATCTAAAGAGAAAACAAAACAAAACAAAGCCAAATACTATCCATTGATTTTATTTTTCCTAATGGGGAAGAGTAAGTTTCATTAACATATATTTTAAGCTTGAACTATATTGGATATTTATAGAAGTTGCCTCAATGTGAGTTTTATGCAGTTCAGATACCTGTTAATAATTAATCAATGCTGTATAGTAGCACAACAGCTCTTCTCAAAAACTTCAATAAAGTAACATTTTATTTTGAACTTTTACCATCATTTAAGAAGAAAAAAAGCCTCCTATCCTAATTATCATAAAGTCCCAAGTTTTTTTTCTCTATAGTAAACCTGGCAATTTAAAAATTATTTTTATTTATATCTGTTTTTATTTTTCTGACTTAATTTTTAGATCATAAATATTTTTCTCCATAAATCCTTTTCTCATGAATGATGTAAAAATTTGGGATAGTGTTAGATATTTAAAATTATGTGAAGTCAAAACAAAAACATTTAAAGATTGATGTGGATGCCTGAAGCCCCAGCAGTCAGGAGAGGAAGTCAGAAAGACTGTAAGTTGAGGCCAGCATAGGCTGTCCAGGAAGTCCGAGGCCAGCCTGTGTCTGAGGCCAGTCTGAAAGGCTGAGAAAGAATTCATCTCCAATTAAGAATAAGAAAAATAATAAAAATTAGATGGTCTAAGAATATTTATCACACAAGTAAAATCAATTACTACAAAGTTTCTACACTGAAATTCCCCCTGTAGACAGAATTTAATGCATATGGACCAGCAGTAAGCATTAGTTGAATTCTCAGCCTTGTGCTGGCTGCATTGAGAAACTAAGAAGACATTCAGTGCACAGTTCATTCAAAGAACTTTTTTCTACTGTGCTAATTTTACCCAGAGCCAATTTAATGTTTGATTCTCTGGTCTAAATAGAGGCCACAGCTATGGATAAGATCACTCACAGAAAGTGATTCACAGGAAAGAATGGCTCACATTGCTCAGAAGGACCCAAATTAAAGGAGGACTAAATCATGACAACTTCCCATGACCTCATGTCACTTTGCCAACAACTTTCCAGCCCCCAGGCAGGCCCTGAACTGACCCCCTCTTTCCTTCACTTCCGTCACTCATACCAGGTTCCCCAGCCAACGACCCCAGACAAATGCTATAATCCACATATGTTCCATACCAAGCCTGAAGCACAATAAAAGTTTAATTTCCACTTTTAGATAAGTCCTTAGTATGTTCTATGTTCCTATTGCTTTTCTTGTGTTTTTCATACTATTCTCTTCATCCCTTGTTCTCAAATGTTACCATACTTAGAAAGTTCTTATACCTTACTTTTAAGTAGATGAGTCACTTCCTGCTTTGAAACCACTGACACCAGCACTGGCACTAGCAGGCATAAATTTTCCATCTTACCCATGGAAATGTACATCTAAGTTCACCATCTAGTTTCCAAAGATATTTTATATTTGTCAGTCAAGGCCAACCCAGCACCATGTACTCCTCATTCCAACTCCTCTGGAACCTATTCCATCAGACTCCTCTCTTCCTCCAAACTTCGAATCCCTCTAGACATTACACTGTACCTATTCTTCTGGATGTTCTGGGTTTCCTCACTTCTTCGGCATTTCTTTCTCTTTCAGTCAAATACTTTACCGACATTGCTTGGGGAAAAAGTCACCAATGACTTTATGTTAAATCCAGGAACACTTCAATTCCAATTTGATTCTCCTTTGCTCTGTTGGATGCTACTGTCCACTTACATGTTCTCCACTTAAGCATTTCTTCTCATCTTTGTTCTTTTTCTAATTTTTAAATTTTTTTATATGTATTATGTATTTTTATAATTACATGAACACATGTGTGCCAAGGGGCCTGAAGAGGCCAGGTGAGTGTGTCAGATCCCTTGGAGTTGGAGTTACAGCAGTTGTGAGCCACCTGACAGGGGTTCTTGGATCTGAACTCCATTCTCATGTTAGAGCAGCAAAGAGAACTGACCAGCAGTCATCTCTCCAGCCCTAATCTCGGTCTTTGATTTCTTTCCTCTCTCCATTTCTACATTGTCATCCTCCCCCAGAACTCTGTAATCTGTCCTAGTTTAAGGCTTATTTCTTGTAGTGATAGCTAAATCTTAACTCATGCTTCTATTCTTTGTATTCAGATTCATTCATTTATTTACTGGTTCCTCCAATGCATCTCCTTCCACCCTCCAATACCCACTCCATATGTAGTTTTGAACATGTTACCTTACAGAACTTCTATTGCTCCATGATGAGCCTAAGACAATGGTTCTCAACCTTCCTAATGATGTAACATTTTAATACAGTTCTTCATGTTGTAGTGACTCCCAACCATAAACTTACTTTTGTTGCTACTTTATAACTGTCATTTTGCTACAGCTATGAATTGTAATGTAAATACCTACTTTTTATGATGGTCTTAGGTGACTTCTGTAAAAGGATTCTTTCACCCCAATAGGTTGCAACCCACAGGTTGAAAGCCTTTGCTCTAAGGCATTTGAAAGCCTTCCTTTGGGGTTTCAGAAATATGTATAAATACCTTTGCACTCATACTTTGTATAACTACTTAACTCTAACTCTGTGTGTGTATGTGTGTGACAGAGAGAGACAGAGAGAGAGAGAGAGAGAGAGAGAGAGAGAGAGAGAGAGAGAGAGAGAGAGAGAGAGAGAGAGAGAATATGTGTGTGTGTTAAGGCATGTACCACCAGGCCTGGCTATTTATCTAACTCTTTATTCACTAGAATGTAAACAAACTCTCTTAGGGTTTCTATTGTTGTGACCACAGCAACTCTTTATAAAAGAAAACATTTTATTGGGATGGTTTACAGTTAAGAGGTTTAGTCCCTTACCATAACGGTAGGACATGGTGGCGTGCATGCAGACATAGTGCTAGAGAGGTAGCTGAGAGTTTTATGTCTTAATATGAAGGAAACAGAAAGTGAACTATCTCCACTGGGCATATAGCTTGAGCATAGGAAACCTCAAAGCCTACCCCACAGTGACACACTTCTTTCAAAAAAGCTGCACTTACTCCACAAAGCCACACCTCCTAATAGTGCCACTTTTTATCAGCTTAGGAGGGGGGCTATTATATTCAAACCACCACACAAATGTACAATGCTAAGAAAATTAAAAATTGCAACTTTCTTTACCAGTTCCAAGATTATGATATTCTTATATGAATGCTTTATGTGTTAACAAGAAATGTGGGAAAATAAGAGTTTTAAAAGCAAAGCCTTAGCTTGGAGCCAATGCAGATGAAGGGCTGAGGTAAGAATGAAGGTCAAAAGCAACAGGGAATAAGTGATGCTTCTTTATTCTATTATTCCCCTGGTCATCTCAGGAAGTATGCTAATGAAAAATAGAAACTCTCACGCAAGAAAAATTATTCTCTCCACCCCTCTTTTCTCATTATTTTAGCAAACAAGCCCTGTGAGTGCAATGCTTGTGCTTGTGAAGTCATTGTCGGGACCAAGAGAATACATCGTGGACCTGGAGATGCTGACAGTCAGTAGCATAGGGACCTTCCGCACGAGCTCCGTGTTACGACTGACAATAATAGTGGGGCCATTTTCATTTTAGCCTTTTGTAAGAGTCCACCACAGGCCTTTAAATAAGACAAAGAATATTGTTACATTAAAGCACTATTTTATTTATAGATATATCTAGTACATCTATATCCAGACAGTTACACTATGGTAGGAGGTGGACATTTAATCTGTAAGATTTAAAGTTTCTCTTTATCACTGCGTGTAAATTAGACATTAATCCACCAAACATTCTTCTTGGAGGGAGCTAAGCATATATTATCTGGTGAAACTTGGGTTCTTTCCTATAAAAATGGGACCGAGCAATGATACTGTTCTGTGGTGTATTGAGACCATCTCATGGGGACCAGCCATCTTAATGTCAAGAGCAAGGAGAAGGGGTTTTAACTGCTTTGTAAGAAAAAGGAAAAAGTCAATAAAGATATATTTCTTTAGAAAATGAGAATCTACCATGTTTGTGTTGGTCTGTATTTTAATGATCAGTTTAAAGATACTATTTATTGTTTATCAGTAAGCTATTACTGCACAATATAGTAGCTTCTATAGGACTCTTAAACTTTGCCATACATTTTACCCACAATTCTTAGTGAATCACATATCTTCTAAAAATTATCCCATTGAGATGTCTATGAGAAGTAGTAAATAAAATAGCTTTTTGCAAAATTATGTTAGAATTCTCCAAAGAAACAAGTATATGTAATAGAATCCCTGAAGCCAGAAATGCACCCAAGTTCAGAGAGAACTGGAGAAACTGAAGACATTCCTGTTTCTAAGCTTAACTTCTAACAAGCCTCTAGTTTGCCATTAAGATTATAATCTTTTTACTTGCACTCATAGAGGAAGAAATAGTTGCCTTTACCCTTAAATTAACATTAGCCCTCCTGACCAATTCTGTGTAAAAATAATGGCTTCTTTTTGATGTATCATATTTTTAACTAAAAATATTTTTCTAGAAGATCACTCAGTTTTCAGAAGTTATTTTAAACATGTTCAATAACAGTTGATATAATTTTTATATATTGAGAAAAATCACTTGTAGCTGCCACAGCAAGAACAATTTTTATATTTTATATGCATATGAATAATAAAGTAGGAGATGAAAATACACAAAATCTATTAAAATCATTGCACAAAAAATTATGCTCATTCAAATTTTTTCATCTTATTTTAAAGCACAAATGAATGACCTTGCCACAAGTAACCTCACTGCTGAAAACAAATGTCTTTCAGAGTTGACTAAATGGTTAAGACCTGCCAAAAAAAAGAATTCACTAGGAAATGAAATACTAGCTCCTTGTGTGTAAGGAATTGAGGTGGGTTTCATGTACTTCAGGACACAAAGACATAAAGCAGCAGCCACAGGACTCTCACCTGCTACACAAAAGTCTGCTGTCCACATAAATTAGAGATTGGCATGAGTTTTCCCATTTTAACTAATATAGATTTTTTTTCTCCTATGAACAAAGTCCTCAAGTCAGAGCTTAATACAAGAACTCTTTAGGAAATTAGGATCTACCATATTGTGTTGGTCTTAAGGCAGATGTTGATTGCAAAGCATTAAATCACTACTGTACAGTGTGCTGATGTCTAAAGTACTCTAAAACTTTGTCAGAGATCTCATCCAAAGCCTAAGATATTTTCTAAGATCTTTCCATCTTAAAAAGACAACTTGTCTCTAGCTCTCCAGGGCACCACAGAAGTAAGAGGGATCTACAGAATATTCATACATAAATTCCTGCAGCCCCACTTCAAACACTGCAGATATTATTTGGATCAACAGAAGTCATTAGCTGCCAAAAAGATGATTTTCCTTAGTCAAAATCCTGTTCCATCCCACAAATCACAGACACATTGAAAGGCTGACATACTTCAGTCCCAGTGAGGCAATTCTTTACTTTAAATTGTGGTAAATGCACATGATATATGATACACTGTTTTAATGTGTTCAGTTCTGAAATTCATGCAGTGCATGCAGAACACTAATTGTGCTGTGTAACTATCACCACTCTCTAGATCCATAACATTTTATCCACTAAAAAAAAAAATGAGCCCATTATAATTATTCCCAGTCCCACTTGATACAAGCTCTTGTAAGAGCTACTTTGTCTTTGTTTGTCAAGTCTGACATTTCCTATAAATAGAAACACACACACACACACACATACACACACACACACACACACATACACACACACACACACACACACCTGTGTGTCCAGTTTCCTTTACTCAGCATGTTTCAGGATTCACTGACAAGCATTTATCTGTAATTCCTACAACATAGTTTTTATCTGTAATTCATTCCATTCCTGTCTATTGCATATATGTACAAATATGTATATATATATATATTTTCATCAATTCTTCAACTATTAGACATTACTTGGTATATTATTTCTGCTCATAATTCTTCTTATCATATATTTTAATGAAAAATTAATTATTTACCCACCCATTTCAGAGCCAAAATTAACCCATTTCCAGCTAAATTTTGCCTAGAAAAGAATATCAAATAAATACTTTTTTTAGTTCACAGGAACAAAGGCTTGCAAAGAGTATGGGGAAGTTAACACATGGAGTTCCTTTATATACACAACAATCCTCATGATACATAAAATCATATGCTCTCTTTGATTGTAGTTTAAAATTCAAAGTCAGTGATGACCCAAATTTAACCAAGGCAGTAAAAACAAAGCCCTGCTTTATCCTCTGGGTGTATGGTTTCATCCTTCTGTCCTTAAAAAATCATTGATCTGAAGCAGTTTTCAAGGATGGGAACTACAGCAGTGATTCACTGCCAAAGTTATAATTTTCTATTGGCACACATTCATTGAGGATTTCTACTATAACCCTGTGCAGCACTGGTCAGTATGATGCAGCAGAACTGCTCTAAGAGACTTGAGCAATTCCCAGAGCTTCTTGGTGCTGCAGTTACTTTGTCCATAAAATGAAAAGGTTGAAACAAGGTATTCTCCCAATTTAAAACCCTTTTTAATCCGCATGTCATGAATGCATGGAAAGCTCCCTCAAAGTACCTGGGCACTCTGTGAATGTGACCATATCGGGGAAGATCGGCACACCTGTGGAAAAAAATGCTACTGTCTAAAAATATATTCTCCTCACAGTGTGGGTTCATCTTCTAAGAACCTGAAAATAATTTAGATCAGCTACAAACTTCTAAATTTGCAATATAAAATATATCTGTACATATTAACTCTTAAATAAAGTCTTTTTTTAAGTATTGGAAGGAAATACGAAGAAGTCAGAGGATAACACATGGCAGCCTATCTTTCCTCCCAACTTTTGGGTTCTGAGGATTGAACTCAGGTCATCAGGCTTACAGCAAGCACACTCTCACTGAGATACCTCACCCATTTCTCTCCACTGCTACTAACTGAAATAGGATTACTCAGTGAATGCCATTTTACCTTGCTCTATGCACAGAGAAGGAGCCAGTCACATTTTCCCATAATGCAATGTAATTCTAGAAAAATGTCTGTTTTTTCTCAATAAGCCTCAGAAATGAAGACTGATTCAGACCCATTCTAATGCTTATGGTTTGTGACTCAGGCCTTCATGCTTTCTGAATGAATGGATTATCAGGAAAGGACCTGTGATTAAGTCCTCTCTAGAAGGAGGATTACTTCACTGAGTTGCCAAACCCCATTTCAAGCAGCTTGAACATGTAATTTCTATTCTCTTAAAAAAAAAAAAAAAGGAAGAAAGAAAGAGGGAAAGGAAGAACATAAAACATCTATCACAAATCTTCCTTTTTAAGTAATCAAATTACTCATGAACTTATATCTGATCTTATTGGGTCCTTTAGTTTCTAAGACTTGCTCAAAGCTATAGTGTGTTGAACAAGGTTTCTGTACTTAGAGTGCAGTCATAAGACTTAAGAGTTTTCCATAGCCATACTCCAAATCTTACCATCATCAGGCAACCTTTCCCTCCCAAGCTCCTTTGTAAATGTCCACTTGGCATCATTGACCAGTTTTACTACTTAAACAATCTGCTGTCACAGCCACTGAAACAAGGTCAAGATAAAATCACACATGTTATTCAAAACAGAGAGTTATTTACTTTTTCAAACTACAACAAATTCATTTTCTTTAACTCCAAAGAGCTAGAAATGCTTTACATAAAATATCCTCAACATGGAAATTCAAGGGGTAACCATGCAGACTTGATTCTACATGAAAGGGCAGTCATTTCCTAAAGAAAGGAAAGCATGGTTGTAAAGGTCAGAATGGAATGCTCTGCATGTGGGAATACTCAGAGGTAGAGAGAAGATGCACTAGGTCTAATGTTCTGTTGGCCAAGAAAAGGTATATAGAGCCCATGCCACTTCAAGAATCAGAGTAATGGAAGAATTAATATAAAAAAGTACTAACATTCATACGTTACTACTGAGGGAGAAAATATATACAACAAACATCACAGAAAGGCTTGCTCCTTTAGAGACCTGAAGGACATCATAGTGAACATTTCAGCCACCAGTGATGCCCTTAACTCCTTCAGTGATGTGTTTAAATGGAAAAGAGGAAGTGAAAAAAAAAAAGCTTGGGTAAAGGTACCTGTAGTCAAGTGTGATGACAGTTCAATCCCCAGGACTCACAAGATGAAAGAAAAGAACTGACTCTGACAAACTGGCCTTTGACCTACACAATACACACACACACACACACACACACACACACATACACACACACACCCCACAGATACACAAATTACCTAATTTTTTAATTTAAAGAAAATATTTAAAAAATAATTGTTTTAAAATATAAATACTAAGAGACAGGACACCACTAGAAATCACTCTTGATCTGTCACCTCTCTATATAAGAGAGATAGATGTTTTAATGAATTTAGATGACGTACTAGAACGATTGCTTAGTTATCTCAGATCCCTGAACAGCATCCAGTGGATTTATTGTTTCAGAAGTTGTTTCACCAATCAGCTTAGTATTGACTCATGTCTCCATGAACTCAAGAAGTTGTGTATGTTTTGAAGATCTCTATGTGCTTCCAATGCTTTCTTTTAAAATATAGAACAGCTGCTGGTCTGCTCACACATTATGCATAAAGTGCCC
The DNA here is from genome assembly GCA_004025045.1 of Sigmodon hispidus. Lineage (NCBI taxonomy): Eukaryota > Metazoa > Chordata > Mammalia > Rodentia > Cricetidae > Sigmodon > Sigmodon hispidus. The sequence goes on from PVIH01002268.1 coordinate 180,173, forward strand.
ATGAGGGACAAAGCCCTTCATTAATATGTTGAATTATTTTTAACAAACATACTTCTGTCCTGAATCACCATCCCTGAATGATGGCAAGTGTCCATGTACCCGCTACAGGGTGCACCTGTGAACTACAAACCCAAACTGTGACACATCTGCTTCCCAAAAGGCAACTCCTGTTTCATCTGGCCCAAGAGTTGCCTCTTCTTTCTATGCAGTCAACGCAGAGGTCTGATTAAGCTGTATGTATTATAAGCACATGTGCATGTTAACACAGTGCAGACTCTCTCAAAAAGCCAGAATCGGAATATAAATGCAAGAGAATGTTAAAGACCCAAATGCAATACTCAATTCTTTTCTAAAAATCTTACCATAGAAACCCAATTTCTGAAGGATCAGTATTATCTTTATATACATGCATACAACATGAATAAATGATTCAGTGAGTATCTATGTGTTTCCAAATTGTTTATATCCTTTAAAAACTGTACTTCATGTTTTTGTATTTTAATGTTTAGATGGTTTCATACTGTAAAATACTTGCTTGAGCCAGGTGTCTCAGTTTTCACTGTCATAAATGTTCTCTGACACGAGAACTACACGGCATGGAGATGGTTTGAGAGACAGCACATGTGAGGAAGAAAGAAAGTGAGCCAAAGAAGAGAGATAGCTTGAGCCAATGAGAGATGACCTTGTGCACAACTGGAGCCCAGCTCTGGACCTATTCCCAACAATGTCCTGGGAAACCCACCTTGGAAGTGATAGAGGCCAAGCAGATCGGGCATCACTCACCACTGTATATGCACAAAAATGTGCCTACAAGTGAGTGAGCATTATGGAACTAGAAACATTGCTCTGGTAGACTTGAGGGACTCCTGCATACAGAGTGTTATCAGAAAGCTACAAACTACTATCCCAGCTCCCAAGAAACTTACATGATAAAGATGTGAAATGGGGCACTGGCATCTGCTCAAGGTCAGTTTCAGCCCAGATGACTCTGGCAATCAAAGTCTGTGTTCCTCCCTGCATGGGGTCTTCGTGTCACATAAATCCCTAATTGTTTATTTTTCATTCTCTTATCTTTTTTCCCCCTTCATTTACTAAATTTTTCTTCTCCACAAGTGTCAACTAGCAATTTAGGCACTATCATGCTCACAATGTATGTCCCTGAATTAGGCAAAACAATACCTAAGCAGAAAGTGTAGTGTTGCATGGATGGCATATCTATCTTACCTTGACTTCATTCTTAAGCAGACCGTGGAGTGTTATATAAAATAAGGTGCTTTTAGATGTCAACTTCAGGGAAGCTAACAAATATGACTTCCAAGTACCTGCTCTTCCCAAAACTCTGGAAAGGACTCTAGCTATGTGTTTACCTAATCACATATTCATGAAAATTTTGCAGAAGTAACATACTTTGGCTAGTTTATAGGGTAGCACCTGTTTTAGGTTCTCTGTCACATTGTCTCTCACGTCACATGGAAGTGGGGTAGTTCATAAACAGCTTTTGGACTCAGTTAAGGCAGGAAGGAACATGCATTTTGGTTTTAGCAGAAAGCGTTTATATAGTTAATAGTCATACAATGTATATTAATAGAACTCCTGTCTAGGTACAACTAGTTCCTAGAATATTTATACCACCCTCTGTAGAGGAAGGAGGGAGAAAGAGAAGAAAAGGGGATAAGAAAGGAGAGAAGGGAGACATAGGAAATTTTTAGAGCCAAAAGCTAGTCTATGAAAACTTCTTCCACTCACTAAAGACATGAAGTGGTAAGCAGATTTTATTCTTTTTTTTTCTTTATTAATTTTGTATTTATCAAGAAAAACAGTAAAATGAATTTAAAATGCTGAGAAGTTAACAATAACTATAAAGAAGATAAAAAATCATAAGCATGACTTATCAAGGGTGATAATGCAAATAATATTGCTACACATATATTTACTTTGTGTTCAACTTTCCCTCTGGATTTTTTTTCCATCCCTGTATATCCTTATTCAAGGTCCCTTCCCCCTCCCAACACATCAGGTCATTTTTTCTTCTCCTCAACTCCCCATCCCCTCCCTGGGCAGGCTGCAGACAGTCCCATGGTCCCACTGATCCAATAATTCTTAGTTCAGTCTCCACTCCTGGAAAATCCAGTTTTGTCCCCCCTCCCTCAAGAGTGAGTTTGGTGTTCCTATAGTTGGAGTGGGGTTTGAAGGGTCAGTCCAGGGTGTTTCTGATCCCAAGCTGTTCAGTGGTTGTGGTTTCCCA